>VZTO01016845.1:7694-21714 GCA_013400615.1 Syrrhaptes paradoxus | reverse complement strand
ACACAACTTTCACCCACCTGTCCCGACACATTGCCCCAGGTTACCACATTGTAGCAGAAAAAACAAAATTAACTGTCCCTCGGGTATTTTTGCTCACAGCTTTAGCTCAATGGAAGTAGTGTGATGGTCTGTAAGCTGTAGTACATGAGGAGGCACCACATTCTCACTTGTGGTACACTTCTGCTACTGGGTCAGAAACCTCTGGCAGAAGGAAGGAAGGGACAGCTAGGGCTGTTCTTCAGGACACCTTCGTAATCCTAGTATACTTCAGGAGACCTTCTCTGACAGAGGTGCAAGGCTGAGAGAATTTCAGTCCTTACTCTGCTGCTGACTAAGGGAAGCTGTTTCAGTTTTCTTCCTCTCTTTTTTCTCTTCAATAGGGATTAAAAGCTTTTTGGCGTTCTTAGGACTGCTGCAAATATGTGAAGTACAAGAAGGATTCAGCATTCGTAACACTTCTGCAGTTTCATACTAGCTTCCAAAACAGTAGCTTCATCATTTTGAAATCTTAAAAGTTTACTGAAAATTCTCATGACTGATGTATCTCCAAAAGACATTTTCTTCCAACGTTTGTCTCTGCTTTCTGAAATATGACCCATCAAAACTTTATCTGACCAAATTTCTGTTTATTCTGAGGTTTATTATGCTCTGGACAAAAATCCTGGTCTATTTTTCAAATACAGAAGCTTCCAAATATCAGTATTTCAAGTAAGCTTTCTGTTTAGAAGCTCAATTGTCTGCAAATAGAAAAATAACATTTTTCCAAAGGCTTCTAGCTATTTTTTCACATCAATTGAAATTTGGTGGAACTGCACAAATCATGTCTTCCAAGAGCACCTGTGAATTGGCCTTATGCTGTACCAGTTTTATGACTTGTCACCCAAGACTGAAGTTTACATTATCCTTAAGCAATGTGACTAAGTGGGAGGAAGGACTGCGGGCCAAGTTTTTCAAAGCTATTTCGTGTAGTTCCACTGCACTCAGGCTAGCCAAGAATAGTGGAACTGTTGTAGCCTCAGCACACATGACACAGCTCTGGGAGTTGTTCTAATTGATGCTGAATTCCTATTAGTCACAAGGGTCTGTCCTGGCAACCACAAAAAGCTAGAGTATAAAAGACATTCTGACCATTGACTTGTTTCCAGAATCACCTATTCCCATATAAGAATTTGTGAGGAACAGGTGAAGCAGAGTCATTAATCCACCTCTATACCACCTACCCCCTAAGGATTTCTGTTCCATTAAGAAAATTTTATGGTGCCAAAATCTCTGTCAAGGTCCCTTGAGCTGTCAGAATAGCATAGAAAGACAAGAATAAGACTTTGCCCTTCCTCTTCAACAGCTCTAAATACTTCTGCTGTATACATTTCTACAAAGGCTGCAGAGTAAGTAGAAATAGCATCATTGTGCATTTGGCTAATCAGGAAAAGTTTTCATGTATAGTAGCAAAGCCAGATGAAGATACTTGATACTATTAACCTTGTTCTGCAGGTGTGATTTGCAGCGGGATTATGTTGTTTGTAATGAATGAGATGCCCTTCATGTTACTCAGAATGCATGTGAGCATGATACACTCATCATCATTCTCTTACTAATCTTCTGATGATTTGTCATGCAAATCAAATAGCAGACTGAAAGGGAGTGGCTGAGTCAGTGAATGCAGCCCCTGTTATCACAGGCAACTATGTCATATATGCCTTTATAAGTCAGTTGACCCAAGAAAGTGACAGAGCTCTACTGTAATGATAGTTAGGAGGCTTTTTGCCTCACAGCATCTGCTAGAAGGATGCTCCACAACCTTGTTAAGATACCTAAGACTTAATTCCTGTTCTTAAATATATTCAGGAGAACTTAGACTCAGTTATTTTTGTCCTAACATTATGTATAAGAGGAGGAAAGATCAGAAGGCCATCCATCCTAATATCTAATCCTTGCTGATGGTTAATAGAGGATCATTAGGCCAGTTTATAGCAAGATGAAAAGTGTATATCCTCTGTATGAGCTCAAGCTTCTTGTTAAGGATGCCCTTGCTCTCTCCTATGTGACAGCATCTAACAATGGGAACAAGTTTTATATAAGGCCCCATATTTATTTGTATATTCAGGTTTATTTCCTAGCTAGGGCAGAACACTTCATGTTCCACACTTTTCTCATGCTGCTCAGCAGAACTGACTGAAAAACTCACTCCACTGCCTGGAGAAAGAGGTTTCAGTTTATTTCCTTCTGTATTTCTCCTTCTCCAATTACACTTAGTCTTTGCTGGACAGTTTGTTCTTTTTTTTTTTTTATTTTTTNTGTTCTTAAATTAGTTTTTGTCCAAGTTAGAGAGCTGAATCTGCTGAATGAAGGGCTGGCATGAGGGACTGTGAGGCTTCCTTTAGTTGCTGTGAATTATTAGAAAGGCTGAAGCTGTAACACAAAATTTCAATCCTAATTGCATGTTTCACAGAAAAGTCAACAGTTTTTCGTAATGTGCAATCATTTGTCATGGTAATAACAGTAAGCAACTTTTGCAATATTGTGCAATTTTATTAACAGACAACTTCAGGAATCCTTTATTCATTTAAATTTGGCAAAGTATTTAGACACATGAATTAAGTATTGCAGAACTAATAAGCACTCTGAAAACAGGAATTAATTTACCCATTACTTAAATGGTTTGATGTCTCTGACTTAAGCTGTTCCACAATTAGTTGAATGATGTAAGAATTCACGTAAGACAAAACAGGGAGGTTTCACCTTCCATTTCTTCTCCCCTATTCCTACACCTTTTTTCAATATGTGGTCTTGCTTCTTTCTCTGTGATAGTTCTGATGCTCACTGAACCCTTCTAATAAACTGATTCAATCCACAAATTAATCAGAAACTGTACCACTTGGTCTTCTCCTAGGATGATATGTTGTACAGGCCCATGGGAAACTACAACAAGTTCTACAGCTTATGTATGAATGTAGCTGACATGACGGAGATAAGCATCTTGTCCTTTTACAAACAATAAACTGCAAAATTGGAATTTCCTGTCTCATGAAACTAAAAACTAAATCTCGCTATATTCCTACATTTCCCAAGGCATATACCATATACTGTTACAATGCATTATCTGCATAACAATGGAATTGTAAGCTGTTTCACTTTTTAGATATGTCAAATTGTTCCAATAATAAAACAATTTGGCAAGAAAAAGAAGTTATATGAAAAGCATTAGTAGCAAAAATGCTACTAATTTAAAAATTCACCTTTCAATGGCTAAATTAGGAAAGTCTTTTATTTGCTTAACAGTCTTGCATTATTTTAGTTCCTTCTGTGGTGGAACTCAACTTATGCCTTCAGAGGAATATTTTTGCCCATACTAACCGGACTTCAGATTCTAAGATATAACACTATGAAGCATGTTCTATCAGATGAGATAGAAAAAAAAGCAATCATGCATAATTAGAGACCTAGTAAATAAATACATATACATCCTTGATTAGGATGTAATTTTGCATTACAACAGAACTGATTAGCAGTATGCAGCCACCAGAAAGCAAATCCTTTTTAATAGCTTAATTTTCTGTTACATCATCAAACTGAATCAATTTTACCTGCAGTTTTGCAACTGCTAGATCTGACATAAGGGAAATGGTACTACAGACACTAGAGAAGAGAGTTGGGTAGCAGGGAACCAGGAGCAGGACTAACTCTTTTAGTATCAGACCACCCTTTCACCAAATTAAATTTAACATCATACTCCACTCTAATGACAGTGTATACAGTGTATACACACATGCCTTTCATGCCTACCTTTAGCATACAGTTTGATGGTTGCCACTGATGACCTGTTTGGGTTGCCCCCTTCCTTGTCCTGGTATTTACAATTGTGTGAGGAACCAATTCAGGAAACCAAGCTGGTCAAAAAGAAATCCAACCAGAAGATGATTAGTTGATCAGTTTTCCACTGTGCCAGCTCCCTGAACTGCCACTATATGGCAACGTAAGTGTCAAGGGAATAAATGTAATTCCAAAAAAATTGAGCTCAAAATGTTGTGGAACCACAGTTTCAAATGAAATATGCCTTCATTCACTTCTTTCTAAGATACAAAAAAGTCAAAAAAGTTTTTCCTTTTTGCTTTTCCTTTCCTAGTTTGTATTCCAGTTCAGCAATCTCAGAACTATTTAATTTGATCCTTCCAGTTTGTAGCTGACTCACTCAGGGAAAAGTATAATGAGACAACAGAATAATCTAAAGACCTGCTTCAGTCTGCTGGCATTTTTTCCAACCCAGTTCCCATTTCTCTTGTCCACCTTCCTCCCTTGTGCTGCCTGACACTTAGCTAATTCTTGCGTTGAGTTGATTCAGCTCACTAACATGCCAAAGAGGTCAATGTACCTTCTGGAAGAAACCATCTTGACCTAAGTTGCTACATCTGGGCAGATGCTAGATGGATGGCATGACATGTACCACTCAAAAGTATATCTCCCTTCTCTCAGTTGCAGACCTTGAACTACATCATGTACACATGGGCACCCGCAGCACTTTCTAACCACTCCACTGCAGACACGTATAAGGCAGCCAGTACACATGGGATATTCAGGTACTATTTTGCCCCTACTCCAGATTTAGGGAAATGGATAAAAAGGTATAAAGAATGGCAGTACTTTTGTAGTTATGAGAAGCTAGTGCTGCTATGGATCAACAATCTGTTACTGGGACAAGGGAAAACCAGGAAGGTCACAGCACCTCTGAGGCACAATCCCTTTTGTGTGCTGCTCTTCAGCTGAGCCACTGAGGTCTGCCCCTGGCTCAACTTGGGTTGTAAAAGCACAATCTAACCTGCTGCCTTCTCACCAGGGAGTCATCAGCTTACTACAACATTGCAGTGGCTAAAATCTTGTAAATATTTCCTTAAGTTTTTGGGATTTTTTTTTGTTTTCATTCTCTTGAGAAACAAATTCAAAAGACAGCTCTATCGTGCCAAGATTATTTTGGAGATACTATTTTACTTGCATCCTACTCAACAAGAAGACTCTTGTTTCTCAAAACCCCCTCTAGACCTAGAATACACACTGATGCATCTGCTTGTAAAAACATACAAAAAGCATAGTTCATAAAGATATGATCTCTTTTTTTTATTTATAGATTTACTTGGCACTTACTGGCCTAATGCAGTTATTTTAGGGACATACTTAAATACAGCATTAATGGCCAACTTCTCTGAGAGAATTATTGGCATTGCTACAGTTACATTGTGCTTCCAACATATACAGTTTTATTCTGTTGTATCCATAGCTTCTAAAAGCTACCTCAAATACAAGTTAAAAAAAAAAAGAGAGGCAGAAAATGTTTTTTCTGTTTATTGTAAATGAAGATGTTAAATAGTGATTTTCCATACTTAAACTATCTCCCACTCATTTTACTACATGGCCAAATGCTAATAAAAGTAAACATGGTGGTTGGGTGGTTTTTTTTTTTTTTTCTTTTTTTTTTTTTTTTTAATTAATTTGTTTCTTTTTTTTTTTTTTTTTAATTAATTTGTTTCTTTTTTTTTTTTTTTTTAAACAACGTGGTTCCTCGCTTGTTTTATTTTGCACATGTTCTAGTCATGGTTAGAAATCAGGCATGACAGTGGTCTAATGCAAAATTTTTGTCCATGGAGAAATCAGGCATGACCATGGTCTACCCCTGAATGTCATCTTAATGTTTTATACCACTGACAAATTATTAACATCTGTTAATAACTCACCCAGCTGCTTTGTTAGATCATTAAAAAAAAAATCTTATGTACACCATAGATGTCTCCAGCTCACAGCGTATGTAACCTTTCCCAGCTGCTTAATCCTTATTTTAAATAGTACTTTAAAATGCATACATTTTTAAAACTATCCAATTTCTTTGTCTCCAGAATACTTCTGTAACTGTGCTAACATCTGCTAATTTTCACTCCCCAAATCTCATCTTAAATACTTATTTTCAGCATGTATTTATATTGTAAGTAGAATCCTATGTATGTTCTCACCTCCTAGCCCTCCACTCTGTGCTTTCTGCTCTTGCTCTCATTCCACTCTATCCCTCATGGTTTCCCTTGACTCATTATATTTTAAATAAAGGATTGATACGGAGAAAGGCTTATTTAAAGAGCTTATTTGATTATCTTACACTATTTTAGTCTCAGACAAAGAAAATGGGGGCATACCATGCATTTACTGTGTCTAAAGGACCAAAACAATACACAGTAAAGGGGGTGTAGGTAGTTGTAAGAGATGCAACTACATAATGGAAATACTGGAACATTAGAAAACACTTCCTGGCTGTGAGAAGCAGTGCAGGAGCCTCTCAAGGGAATTAGAGGGAGCTTGTCAATTGGCATACTTTAAAATAGGCTGGACAAAAGCTGCTGTTTGGGGCCAAGCAACTAACAGAAGCATTGAGGAGAGGAGTGGAGCAAAGAGGAGACTGCTGAACTCAGCATTGGGATGGAGACTTCTGAGCACTGGCACTGAGCTTCTGAGCAGTGGCAGGAGGCAGGACATGACAGACACAGGCTGTAACACCTCATTTTAGAACTGGCTGTGATTTTAAGGGCTGGTTCTACTGAAGTAGTCTAAACTGCATCCAGTACAGCCCTGGATAAAATGCTAGCAGTTCTGGTACAATTCCTCATTGCCATGAACTAGCAGATGAATAGGCAAATAGATCTCCCATGTCCAAAATAAATAAATCATATTCATAAATGAAGTACACAGTAGTCCACTTTACATTGAGCGCTAAGACTCTTAATGTTATTTTTTGCTCGCTATTAGAGTATAAGGGGTACTGAGACAATTTACATAACTCAAAAAAGGCATGCTACCATAAGTTACAGTAATTCCTTTTTTTTTTTTTGACAGCAATACAATGGCACATCCTGAGGCTGTGGGAATCTAAGCAAATAAAATAATTAACACATCTATTGTGTTTAATACAAACCATAGCACGCACTACAATACTACAGGGTATTTTTGGTATAAACATGGCTATATCTTTCCAGATCTGTCACCTGACCCATATATTCAAAATGTTTCAAATGGAATTTCATCTTTTTCATTAAGATTTGGTCATGGCTTCTGACTCATAAATGTCCTGATTATCTGTAGAAATCTTGAGATATTACAAGGAGAATCCAAGTATTTCTACACTGTCTCTTATTTCTTTGGTAGGTTCTAATTAGGCAAGGAGGCAACAGTACACTGAGAATATTTTAGAGGGCATTTAGTCCTAGGTTCTCTCCCTTTTCTTCCTTTCCCCATCAGACAGTGCAATAAAAAAAGAATTATTCTGTCATATCTGTAACCTATGGTGTGGTTCTTCCCCCTAATTACAGCTTTGGAGCTCTTTTGTCACATTTGCCTAGTCTGTGTAGAAGAGGTTTATTTATAGCCTCATATTATGAAAGGAAATATTTTCATTAAATTAATATAAAAACAAAAGGAAGGAAAAAAATTCAGAGCTTTCTTGGATTTAAACTGCGAGGGCACAACGTGCAGCCTGTGAAATCATAAAATGCGGTCCACACCACCCTCTCGCAACTGCATCATGAGGACATGGCTAATGAACTGCAGGTTCTTCCAGCACTAGAGAACTTAAACATGAAGAAACTTAACTTTCTCTACCAGGGAAGATACTTTACCAGTACAACCAAAGATCATATAGAATCATAGAATGGTTTGAGTTGGAAAGGACCTTAAAGATCATCAAGTTCCAACCCCCCTGCCATAGGAAGGGACACCCTCCACTAGACCAGGTTGCTCAAAGCCTCATCCAGCCTGGCCTTGAACACCTCCAGGGATGGGGCATCCACAACCTCCCTGGGCAACCTGTTCCAGTGTCTCACCACCCTCACAGTGAAAAATTTCTTCCTAATGTCTAGCCTAAATTTTCCCTCTTTTAGCTTATACCCATTACTCCTTGTCCTATCACTACACTCCCTGATAAAGAGTGTAAGTACTGCAAATCCAAATACAGAAATAATATTGTGCTATGGTATTAGAACAAAAGCAGAATGTAAATTAAAGGGACCTGAAATGAACTATTTTAGCTCACTGTCCAAATGTGAGGAAAAGCTAAATAACAAGCATAAAATTGTTAAGAGAACAAATGTATGTTTACATTTTGCAAATGTCTGTAGTCTAAAGGATTGTCACTGGCAGGATGGCTAACATTCAGACAATTATCTTTTAGCATGATTTCAATTTATTCCTCAGATTAGCTGAACAAGGAATGACCTCTAAGGGTTCTACTAGACAGAGCTGTGCTTGGGGTGTGTAAAAGGACATATGGAGAGATGCACCAAAACAAAAATCTGAGACAAAATTATATATTATATTTTGAAGAGGACCAAGGCCACTCCAAGTCAGCTTTGATCCAGCTTCCTTCCAGAAATCCGAAACACACGTGATCTACTGGACTGAGAAGAAAATATGCAAGAAAACCATCACACATTCCCTCTTGTCAGTCCTGGTTCTTGCTTGGACATTCTTTCTCTTTTGTTCTCTATGGAAGACCATCCACTTGCTTCCTCTCCTGAAAAGCACATCCCCTCATCTACTACTGCCTCTGTTCTCAGTTCTCCTGATGGTCTCAACACCTGCTTCCTTCACAAAGAGCCACTTCTCTTCCTTCTAGTCTAAGGGACTGGACAGCTGCACTCCTGTAGAATGTAGATAGCTAATGAGGCATCATTCAAGTTTTCATTTATTTCATTTCATTCACCTAATAACCTCAGAAACAAGAAAAGGATTCTTTAAAAGGAAAATAAAAATTGTTCTATCTTGAGCACACTGAAGGTGGACATGGCTTATTCCCGGGGTGTTAGAAATTCCAGGCCATTACAACTCACCAGTGACTCAAAAAACTGACGCTAGTTTTGGTATGTCCAGTAAATTGGCACAGATAACATGTAACCCAATGCACAGAATCATCATGCCATACTGTCAAATGGAATTATTATTTTATGGTATTTCAGTTGTTTAAAAAAGTACCTACTATTCATTAAAAAAAAAAAAAAGAGTAAATGGCAGAATGCCATCTCTGGCAGTCTGATTTGATGATGCACAAATTCACTTTCTATCAAAGACCGGATAGGATTATTCTAAAAATCAAGAAACAATACATGCTATAGTTTTTACAAAAATCTACACTGATTTGAAATAGAGATATTATTAAACTGTTCTGCCATTTGATCACAAATAACACAATGTCACATCAGGAGATGATGAAGCTGCATTTATACAGTTCCTTTTATCCCAAAGAATCTTGATACACTTTATAAAATATACCTATGGCATGCCTATGAATACAAAAGAAAGGACATAGGAACAGAAATCACTACGACCAGCACTGCAAATCAAAGCATCTGCTTAACAGTGCATATCAATATTGTTCTTTAATTCAGGGAAGGATTTAAGTTGGAATAGTATATCTAGCAGGAATTATTAGCCTGTGTGCCCTTTTTAATTCCTAACAGATTGTATATAGAAGGAAAACAAAGGGCAAATTACAGAGCCCTGGATCACATCCACATCCAAATCATTGTAAACTTGAGATAAGTTCTTATTATACAAAACTTGGATCTGTAAAGCAACATTCAAAGTATTTCAATGCTGAAATTCAAATGCCAAAACCAGAGTATAAGCTACAATACACACACAAACCCTATGAACAATTGTGCCAAAAGCCTCTGATAAATCAAGTAAAACTAATCCCAGAAAAAAAGCCTTGACATTTGGTGGAAATAAGACATGAAGTTGAGTTAGACAAGCATTATTTTTACTAGTTTCTTTTCCTCAAAATGAAAAAAAACCACATTTCTCAGGAAATTATCAGTTTCAATATGCTTTTATACACTACTTTTAGATAACAATGGACATTGTTCTTTACATTTACAACCCAAAACTTCTGTTTCCTAGTTCAAAATTACTTAAAACTGTTGAAAAAAAAAAAAAAGTAAATGGAAGTGAAAAACTCATTGGCCAAAACTTGTTTTTCTAGCAGTCTTCTGAGAGTTCAACTGTTCATTCCAATACAGAATTGTTTGGTATCTTGATAATTTTCCCAGGACAGGAAGACTATTTTCTGCTTAAAACTGTTACGAATCTAACTAGAGCAATTTGCTTCCAGCAACTTGAACTTAATATGGCCTGATGTGAACCAAGTGAGCAATAGTCATTTGGAAATGGTAACAGTGTATAAGGACAATGAACTCTTCCTTAAACCAGTGTTTTTCAGAAATGGACTCCACTACTGCTCACTCAAACAAAAAAGACCAGAAATCAAAGAGGAATTAATAACATAAAGGAAGGAGTTCTTGCAAAACAACAGATGGAATGAGATCGGAAACACATGTAGTAAGCTGAACTTTTTTAATAAGACCAAAATGACAGAACTGTAACAAAGGAACAAAATGGGTAAACACACACACAAATCAACAGAACATTTGCTAACTAGAAATGGGTCTGTAAATGAACTTAGATCCCAAACTATTTTCTAAATATGGAGCTTCAGATCCATGATGTTGGTCTAGATTTTTGCAGAAAGAGTGGCAAACCATAAAATCTCTATCATGACTAGATGAAAACTCTCTCAAAAGTTCCTAAGGTGAATTATTGGCTTCATTTTTTTAATGTTGATATTCTGGATCACACATAAGATGGAAAGTCAGTTCACATGAAGATTCTGATCTAATGCTGAACTGTGTAAATAGGTGTTAAAGTAGAAGCAAAATGGTTGGCATCTTCCCCAGATTCTGCCAAAGGTGAGAAAAAGGTTTAAGAAAAAAACCAGGGAGGTCGAACAGGTTGATCAGGAAAACAAGCTATGCTTATTAGTCTCCTGATAAATTGAAGCAAATGCTTTTGAAAGTGCCTCCTGGGTCTCTCTTAAGCATTGCTTTCCAAACCATGCACTCATCCGAATGCGAGGTTGTGTTCTGAAGACACAGTTATGTTTGAAAACAGAACAGATTTTTTTAAAATAAAGAGTAAAAAAACTTAAAATCATCTGGACCTCTCATTATTTGAATTAACCCGAGAAATAGTAAAACACTGCCTGATGAATATATGTTTGCTAGGACACAAGTTACTCTGATGATTCTCCTGATAAAATAATAAACTAGACTTTCTCAAGAGCTTTAGATGGTACTTGGCTTATGATAACATTTACCACTCTTCAATTACATTGTTTGGAAGTAAAAATACCTTCGTCTTTCTTTCAAATATTTGTCATAAAACGCACAGTGATGTCAAATTACTGCTGAAATGGAATAGAGAAGTAAATGATTCATCTAATCCACATAATATTTTTCCTGTTCACAGGAGTTTCAGATGTGTTAAGTATTTGAAAGTTTTTGGTGATGTCTTGTTATTTTTTCTCTGTTAAATCCTGTAATGTAGACAACTGTTAAAAAAGTTACGAGTACAGTTTCCATTTCCTAACTACACAATATCAAGTCATATGCAAAATTACTTTTTTTTTTTCAATATATGTTTCACAGTTTGTACGAATACTTGTGCAGGCAACTCAGAAATTTGTTTTCAAGAAGCATGGATTAACTAAAATTCAGCTGCATAAATATCAGTGATTATCAATTAAAAAAGAGAAAGCAAGTGTAAAGGTAATCAACTTACAAACCTGAGAAAATACTAGCCAAAATTTTATTTCTAGTCATCATCCTAATTTTGCAGTCACTCTTGGTTTCAAGCATTTTTTTTAGGTGTTAAAATGTAATATTTTAGCAGATGTAGTTCAGAGCTTATCAATCTCCTGAAAATGTCAGTTTTATGCCAGCAACACAGAAGTAGGGAAATTTTAAAAATTAAGGTTTTTTTCTGAAACTTCAAGTTGTTCAAGGCTATAGGACCACATCAGAACATACCCTGGAGCCATCAGACACACCACAGTAACATCCTCCAGTTATCAGTCAAGTTTGCCTGACTGACCCCACAAACAACATTGGCTTTCCCTTCACTTCAGACAAGTCCCTGTAATTCTCTCCCATTCACTCACCAACTACACCTGTGAGCTCTTGCACATGTATTAATTTTCCAGCAATAAAATGTTATTAAGTTCTGAGTTTTGTACATTTGCTTAAGCCAGAGCATACGCCACTAGGACAGAAAGGATAAACCTTAGCTGGAAAAGCACTTTACTATTTTTAATTTTAAAGTAACATATATGACAATGTCTTGTCCTGTCCTGTATCATGACCTAGCATACCCTTTTCCTGTCACCCCTTTAATTCTCTCCACCATCCCTGGGAGCAGGGAGTGGGGAGGGTGAGTGAGCGGTGTTGTACTGTTTTGCTGCCAGCTGGGGTAAAACTACAAAAATTACACCCAAAACCTAAAAAAGGGTTCAAAATAAGCAAAAGCAAGTCCTTATCCAGACTAAGACACTTTTCTCCTCACTTTCCAGCAAGGAAAGATCATCTAGGTTTCTTAATTAAAAAGTGGACATTCTATGTCTTGACTTTATCTGTACCAAAAAACTCTTACTTGCTACTGCTCTCCCTGTTAATACATAGGCAGACATATAAACCCTTACTGAATTCTGTAAAACTTGTGTTTAGGAGGACAAGAAGCGAGATTCAGTACTTTATTCAATCTACAGATGGCTAAATTCATCATAAGGATAACTGATAAATAAAACTGCTAACAGAGTCTCTGTTATACCGAGACATTAAAAGTTTAGGACAATTCTTTAAATAGTCTCTCTTCAGAAACTACCAACATATCTTGTAATTGAAAAAAGAGCTTAATTTCAAAGAATGAGTGGGATTCATAGAGCTAAAACAATGGATCACAATCTAGCTAGCTTGATCACATGAATTTCTTAAAGTAATGATCTTTGGTATTCTAATAGCTAACAAAATAAGATTATTTTCAAATGTATATTTAGCAAAAAACACTCCATTAACACATGAAAGATATTGTAAAATGTTGTCACAAAAGAGCCAAACCATTTTGAAGGGTTTCAAAATAATATCTGACAGGAAATTTCTTTTCTCCAATGTTTTATTAAAAACATACACACACACACAAAAAATCAATGAAGCAAAGATGCTATGCCATCAGTCCACTAGATGTGAGCCTTTGGCCTCTTCCCTAAACTCCTTCAGAATGCTAATTTAAATCAAATAAGATACCACTAATTTCAAAAGGCCATAGGACTCTTTCCACCAAGCAAACGCTTCATAGGAAAAAGGCAGGAAACTCAAAACACCACAAAAATTAACCAACAAATGGTGCTTGTATACCTGCTTTCACCTAACCATAAAGAAAAAAAGCCCCAAATGAACCACCAAAACCCTAATAGTCAAAAGTGATTATGAAATGACAGATTATCAATACTGTGTTGGAAAAAAGTGCACTGCAGTACTTAAAGGCACTGCAACAAAGGAAAAAAGTAAAAGAAAATGTATTAGAACACATTCTAAATCCAAAGTTCAGAATTAAAAACAATGTTTCATTTTAACTTCTCCACGGCCATCAAATAATTGATCTGCTACAGTAAATATGGACCATTACAAAATGAATGGAAATGGCATCAGTTTGTGAACATAGAATGGAATGATGGATGAGATTAAAGGATATTCTATTCTTGGTTTTGTCATTAGCTTTCAAAATTCGAGTATTTTCAAGTACTAACATCTGCTAAGATCAGCAGAAAGGTTACTGTAAAAATCTGTATAATATCTCTGATTCTAATATTTCTGAATATCTCTGTACATCAACAAAACAGAAAATCTATCACTTGGGTGCTGCCCACTTCTGCAAAGAGTTGCGGTTAACTTAATGGAAGAGTTGAGTTAACTCAACCTCACAGAATCACAGAATGTTAGAGATTGGAAGGGACCTCAAAAGATCATCTAGTCCAATCCCCCTGCCGGAGCAGGAACACCTAGATCAGATCACACAGGAACGCATCCAGGCGGGCTTTGAATGTCTCCAGAGAAGGAGACTCCACCACCTCTCTGGGCAGCCTGTTCCAGTGCTCTGTCACCCTCAC
>VZTO01016842.1:713-48454 GCA_013400615.1 Syrrhaptes paradoxus | reverse complement strand
ATGATTCTATGATTCTCTTTTGCCAAAAAAAAGGAGAGCCAGCAGGCAGGATTTCTCAGTGAGAGAGGACTGTTTCTCTGCCAGACAGGTCACACAGCTGAGACTCCGGTTTTCACCCAGCTGAGGATGAGGGGGATCTCCTCTGGCTGGACCAGCGGCAGCTCTGCCTGCAGGCACAGCTCGCCCAGGCACTTGTGTGTAACCCTGACACTGTTAACATGTGACAGGGAAAGAACAGATATGTCTGAGGGGAATGTCTTAAAATAAAATTCCATATAAACAAAACTTTAAAGCAACAACACCACCAACAAGGGCTCACTCTCTCTCCCATGTCCAGTAAAACAGAAAAGTCAAGGGGGTGATCAGTTAGCTACTGCGTGCAGAACTACTATGTCTTAAATCAAAAATAATGAAGGAAGGAAACAACACTGACAGATATAATCCATTGGAACTAAAGCAAATGAACTGCAAGGAGAAAACAGGCTAGGGCTGCTTTGTCCAGAAGCACCTAAGATCAAGGAAATGGAGAAAGGGCAAAGAAATCAGGTCTCACGCAATATGGGAATCCAAGGTTAAGGTAATTTGAGACCAGAGCTTTGAATGCCAAGTAGTATCAAAAGGCAACCATTGCCTCATCATTTTCAAGAGAGCATTGACCAATTGCAAGACTGTAAACCTTAAGATTTGAACTAAGAGTGTTAGGTTTCAAGATATAAAATGGTATTTGATTAATTTCCATGAAACTCTTCACAAACTTAGCAGAAAGTGCTTAAATCCAAGTCCAATACCCATGACACTGTCTTTGCAAAAACATATGCCTTCTAAAATTTATGAGTTTGCAAATTTAAAATCAAAATAAGTTTCTACAGACTGCATGGAACTACTCACACCTACAGGTATAGGATTACATTCTACATACCTGCAGTGTTGCAAGACCAGAAGTTGTGCGCATGTAAAAAATGTTTAGAAAAAATGTCTTTCCGTATGCTAGCGTCAAGGCCACCAATTTGAGCAATTTCTAGTTTTGGACCAGGAAGTGCCTATAATTCAGTGAGTGCACGTCCTTCAGTTTCTAAAAGCATTACCCTAAGGAAAAAGAATTCACTTACAATCCCGATGAGATACGGGCTGCCTGCATCTCCCAGCAAATGGCTCACCAGAATCTGCAGGGCAATAGCTGTAGACTGCCGCCTTGGTGTCACAACATACTGAAACAAAACACAACCCACAAGAGATGATTATTAACAGGGTGAATCTCATGAATGGCCAACTACGTATATAACATCCCAGAGAGATGAATATAGTTTTATTACACATTTCACATTCAAACACTGGTTTACAAATTTGGAGACAGAGAAATTATTCAGAGCAAAAGACTACACTGGATGTTTCACTGAGAAAAAAAGATTCAAGAAAACAACACACAATGCAGAACAACAACAAAGTAGGAAAAACATGACTCCTCTGGTCCATTCGTAGACTCCCAGCAGCTCATACAGATTCACTTGCAACTAAGAGAAAACTCCAGCCAGTAACCCTTGCAGTCGTACGGATTTACCAATAGGGAGATTCAGAACCAACAGCCTCTGAGAAAAATCTCTCATGACGCTGTGTCAGCAGGCACGGTCTAGACTGCTGGGGGAAAACTGGGGTACCTGGAGTCTGAAGCAGTTGCCGTGGTTGTAAAGGATGTCAGCCGAGACCTTGCAGAGCACGTGAAGACAGAGGGAGGAGACCCGACCTGTCAGACCAGCAGCTGGCTGCTGGTGGTTTGGTGACAGAAGTTTGCTGCTTGTAACTGGATAGTGCCTGAGATAGAGCTGCTCTGATAACGGTACCTCAGAATGATTCTGCTTTTGAGTGCACATGTTTAAATAACAAGTCGAAGAAGAAGATGTGGTGCACATCCAGAATATGGCAGAGCATCACATAGATTAGAACTGTTTCTTTAAATGAAATATAGTCATTTTGGGGTAGTAAGGGCTTTATGTCTGTGCTACTGAAGATCAGCTGTGCTATTGAAGAAGTACAGTATGATTCTATATAATTTGTGTCTCTCTTTTGCCATAATACATTTATACAAAAAAAAAGCATTCCCAGTCAGAATGAGACAGAAGCAATTTTTCCCTTCATACCTTTGTTTTCCAACCACTTGCTTACATCAGAGATAAAATGTTTAATATTCTCCTGGTCCTCTGTTCCCTGCCTTGATTTTTCTGGAAACTGATCTGAACATCACTTGGGGTGTCTCAAATCCTAATTAATAGAGTGTCTGGTGTTTTACCAAGAGACACACTCAAGGTATATAACCTAGACTGAGGCGCCGTAGCCACCTTTAAGGAAACACAAACATGCGTAGCAAGTTGGGTTTAGAAGAAAAAAAAAAGATTCTGCTTTCACATTTAACTTAGAGTTTTATTATAATTCTTTGTGTTTAAAGAGGCCTCAGAATATTAGATAAAAAAACCATTTACCTACCCCTGAGATGTGGCTATATCACAATAGCAACATCAATGCCACATCTTTAGGGCAGGTGGAACGGCATGAATGGACACTAAAGCACGCGGCTGAGGAAGCAACATTGTCCGAGACACCAAGGTAAATTACTCTTGTGACAATAAGAGCAAAAAATCACTGTGGCACGTGATTACATCCCTATCGTTAGCAGGGTACCAATAAGGGTATTCGTAGTAGGAGTTTGTTCTTCTCTTCCTAGAAGGCAGAGGTCCTTCTGGCCACCAAGATGCAGGCTTATGAACAATATTATGTTGAGAAAAGCTGAAAAACTTGAAATAAGGAAATAGTTTCACAAGCACGTACCAACAGTATGTCTGTCACAACAGCCCAGTTTACAGATAAAAACAGCTCTCCAAATGCAATAAAAATCTGCAAAAAAGAAGAAAGCAATGACTTTACACACTGCATTGACCTTCTTTATTGTGAAGATGAAGCAGGCTCACTGACTATGCTTATCTGTCTAAGAGTTGCACATACCCATCTGCTCATAAATTAAACATCTCTGTCTATGCTTACAAACACTAACTTCATCTTAAAAGGGGGGGAGGAACCAGAGAAGGCAGGTGGGTTGCTTTGTGTCACAAATCCTCAGCAGAAGAGCCAAAATAGGAAACAGGTAACAACTACAATCCCAAATAAACTGTAATGAACTGCTGAACCCAAGAAGAGGAAAGCAAGAGCCTGTGAAAAGAAACATTCAGCACAGGTCTCAAAGATCTCCCTTTGCTTGGGTTTCCAAACAAAACCAACAGGACACCTCGGTGCGAGTACAAGTACTCCTAAAGGCTCCTTCAGAGAGGGAACTTCCAAAATGAAATGGACTCCAAGAGACAGGCAGCCTCAAAGCCTTGGTGCCCTGTGGGAATTCCCTAATTCATCACAGATGGAGACCCAGGCATCAGGAGAAGGGGTAGGGCCCCAAACAGTCCCCACAGCTGTGGTCTTAGAAAAGATTAACCCTTTCAGCCAGCCTCAGACATAGATTTGAGCAGGCTGAGCAGACTAATCGATACTTGAGCATTAAAGCTACACTATTAAGCTGGAGCAGTTCTAGAAGGCCAAATCTATTTAGTGACACAGGTCACAAAGTCAGAGGGCACCTAGGAAATTAAATCTATTATAACAACAGGTGCCAGCACCTTGTTCGGTAAGGTTTTGGTCAAGATGTTGTATCTGATTGATGAAAACACAATCCTAAGAAAGGCACAGTGACCAACTGCCAGATGTTTTCAGGAGGGTAGCTTGCACTCTCCTAAGAAGAGCCAGCCCTCTTATACATCTTCCTATGATACCCCAGCCTCCTGTGTGTTTCTTGCCTGTACTGTTCATGTGCTTTCTTCTCTAAACCACTCTGAAGAAAAAGTTCCTTGAAGTACAGAGATATT
The DNA here is from genome assembly GCA_013400615.1 of Syrrhaptes paradoxus. Classification (NCBI taxonomy): domain Eukaryota; kingdom Metazoa; phylum Chordata; class Aves; order Pterocliformes; family Pteroclidae; genus Syrrhaptes; species Syrrhaptes paradoxus. Next base: position 44,552 of record VZTO01016842.1, on the reverse strand, counting down.
TAGTACAGACCTTTAACCCACATCTTTTCCTTTGAAATGCCTTATATAGGTTTTCTAATTTGCAGCTGAATCTATTCCTCCATACATAATTACTGTTCTTTAAGTTTTTTAACAAATATCACTCATTTCACATACTCCTTGACTATGTCTTAGCTCTTGGATTTATGCATCCCACTGTGAAAGGCTTTCCAGTGGTACATCTGTGCCAGACTTTGCTGTTGCAGGAGACAGAACGCAATCATTCTTCTCCAATTCCATGACTGTTGCAATAACAAAGAACAAAGAGATTTACTTAAATCCTGGCTGACACGTTTGATATAACAAGATGCAAATACAACAGTTAGGGAAGAAGGTTCTGAAGACTTCCAAAGTGTTCCTAGATACCATCAATGGCATAGATTACTACCTGCCTTCATACGTCAAATGAGAGATTGGTCTATCTCCCTTGTAGGAATCTTGTGATGTTTAGCACTTTTAAAGTGTTGTTTCCAGCTTTCCTGTAATTGCACTCTGATGCACGTCTGCTTTTGTGCTTCAGTAGCTTCCATACTGTGAAGTGATGGAGACAGGTTTGCTAATGTCAGTGTGCCTGAGTACAGAGGGACGGGAGAGCCAGTTTCCTGATAGTGACCTACACAAATGGAAGATTTGTTTCAGTGGGACCTTCAAAGTAGATGCACCAGCTGGCATGCCACTGTGATTCTCACACCAGTATGACTAGTGTCAGATCTTGTTTAGAAAGCAAGGAGAGGCATGGCTGGTGCCAGAGAGGGCAAGAGTTAAGCAGCTGTAGTGGTCAAATCAGGTGCTTAGATTACGTACAATTTATTACCACAGCACATTGTTGGCATTACGTCTTGGAACACCTCAATCAAGCACATCAAACAACAGACAAAATGGCAAAGTCTCTGGTTAAAGGACCAACTGGTCTGCTCCTGGGAAGAAACTTCAGGAACATGGTTCAGAGTTTCCCTCCGGATAACACACTGCTTGAGAGCAGAATGCTGTTGGCAAGGGAACAGTTTAAACAGATTTCTTTTTATCATTCCTAATAAAAGCTGTATTTTGGTAATTCAAAACCAATATATTGATTCACTCATCTAACACAGACTGGCAAATGGAGATGTTGCTGTCCACCTTTAATGACAAAAAAAAAGAACTGAAGAACACACTCAGAGCAGGACTATGTGAGAACACACTCAGAAGCAGAAAAAGAAATTGGCTAATTCTTTTGGCACTCAGATCTCCACTCCTGAATCTAAACATACTCTCCAATTTCACATTTTGCTTTGTGTACACACACTTGGACATGCAAATCCATTTATTTTTTCCCTTGGTGTAAAGGTATTTTTCCACAGAAATACACATTCCTGAGGAGTCAAAAGGAAAACTTCTTGGAGTGTTATTCTTAGAAGCAAAAAAAATGCAAAAGCACCCTTTTGCAGAGAAGTGTTGATTACTGTAATTAACTTTACTTGGATCCTCTTATTTATGTTAATTATGGTAATTATAGCTATGGAGTCACAGGAAAAAAGCCTGGAGTCTTTCCCTAGTTGTTAACAGATTATAGTTAAAATAAGGTTTACATCCAGTTCCCTCTTAGAGGGATTTTTTTGGAACTATTTATCATTCCTAGTAAGTTTCTGGTTTTCCCTTTATTGAGAACAGAACTTAAGTGATTTATACTTCAGTTTGCATTGCCAAAAGCTTGACTTTGAAGATCAGCTAGTGATTTGGGGCTTTGAAAGTGATGGCTATATTATTCTTAGCAAGAACTGTGTGTATTGTACAGTCACAAGTACTCCAGTCTTTTAGTATTCTTATTTATTTTTGGTCTCTGAATACTTAATTAGCCACATAGCGTTAAAAATTCACATAAGATTGAGGTATCCTTTAACTACATTTTTGGATAAGGGACACTGTAGCTTCATGCAGCTAACTACACAGGCTTACTGTTCTCTTCTTCAGTGTGGGCAAACTCTGCAGGTCCTGAGGCACAATTTATAATGCTCTCCCTGCCTGCCCACCCTTTTTACTGGAGCAAGTAGTGCACAACGTGGCTCTCACAGGACAGACCGCACCTGCGGGCACTATAGAGCAACGTGCACAGTGCTTAGCTGGCAGGCCACCTTGTCACAAGTCACTGAAACCTCTTAATGGTCTAGAAGATTGCAGAGAACTCTGCAAAAGCCACCCCTGGCCTCCTCCCCCTCCCCTTTCTCCCCAGGATCCCAGAAGACATTTTGCTAATGATGGACAGATTGGCACTTACAAAAGTGGAAAGGATGTTTGTCTGGGCCACCATCAGAGCTATGTAGATGCACAGAGCAGAAACGAACATGCTTGCAGCACAGATCAGAGGATCAGCTTTATTGTTTATCTTCCTTAATCTTCTTGCAGCTTCTGCCCCAGCAATGACACCCAAGACTCCTGTCCCAATGGTGATGCCTCCAAATATTAGGCTGGTGACAAAGCAAAGGATTCAATTAAGCATGGCAAGATCACACTGTGGAAAAAAAAATTGTGTTAGCTTATATCTTTAGTTTCAGAGGAATCTTTACTAGGGAACTTAATTTTATTCCACTTGATCTAACCCTCCCATTCCTCCTAAATTGATTTAATTCCAAGCCTCAATTGAAGCAATGCCTCTGCAACTGAGGCTCTGTCCTGTGGAGCCAATATTTTCCCATTTACAGAGCAGGTGTTATGAAGCCAGGCTCAAGGAGGACTCTTCACTGTAGGACCCGGCTTGGACATCTTACTCTGTTTCAGCTGAACCCAGGACAACATTCAGTGACTCAGAGGAGACACAGTCACTTTGGTTACTCTGCAAACCAATCTACTCAGGAGGCCCCTGGTAGGAAGTCAGTACATAGAAGAAAAGTGTCCCCGTGCTCACTGTTAGTGAGGGCAGCTGTGAAGACTCGAGAGGAACACCGAGTACATTTTTCTATTCTGGATAACACGTTGTAAGGAAAACACATTCTCTTCCTAGCTGGGGAAAAGTGATCTCCAAAAAGTTGTATTACGATTACTTCAAAGTCCTCTCCTGTTGTAAATTCCCCTTGTCCATCCAATATTTAATACTTTTTCATGAATCTTTATTGGCCTGAACAGCCTCTGTAACCAGAGCTCTGCTGGCAGTTACTCACAACAACAAATTATCCTGTCTTGATGCAATGATACCACACTAGATCAAATTCATCAAGCTTGCTTTATGCTGGAAGTCACAATGACCTGGCCAACACAGCAGGAGTTTTAAAACCAGACTAATAAGAAGGTAATAAGAAAGTTACCAAAACACAGGATCAAAACATACTTAAATGGGGTGCACAGTCAATTGTCAACTGAAGTCTCCTTGCTAAAGCTGCTCCTTTTTTCCCCTACAAGTGTTCCTGTTACTGCTTCCTTCCACTGTACTTAAATAGGGCTGGCAGCATCTTCCCAGTTAACCCAGTGATTATAAACAAACAGGAGGGTCTCAGCATACCTGGAAGCAATTTAGTCCAACATTCACACCCAATTGCCTTCACAAGATGTGTTCACAGTCACATCCCACCTTCTGCCTTCCCAAACAAACTGATTCAGCACTGCGCAGTGTTTCCACGGTCATGCACACCTCACCTGTTAGATGAGTCGCATGATTCTTGGAGGCACGGTGATACAATGCCCTGGACAACCTGAGCTCTGTAAAGAAACAGCGGTACCCACATTCCCAGGGCTCCAGTAACGAAGGCCATGGCAGTCAGACCCAGTGAGGACCAGACAAAACTCCAACTGAAAGTCAAAAGAAAGAAATGAGAGCTATTAGAAAGAATGGGGTGTGAGGAAAAAGGGAAAGCCTACCTGCAACACCTAGGATTTCAAGCAATAACAAAACAATTAATTCAGGCATCCTATAATCAAAATGCACTCTCTTGAAGATATTAACTTTGATAAGGCTTCATCTATGAACTTCAGCAGTAAAGTACTCATTGGAGCAAATTATGATGATGATGATTATTATTGTTATTATTATTATTATGACCTACTGATTTAATGTTAAATCACAGTCCTGGTCTCTTGCAGATTTCATTGCCAACTTTTGCTAAAACAATTGCTGTGAAATTTTTGATAGCAGAACTGCAACCATAGACAGTGTGGCTTAGTAGCTAAATGAAAGTGTTCTATGTGCCAGTCTAAATGCCTCAGGGTGATTTTTAAGTTGCTTGTGTAACCAGTATAAATAAGAGTAACAGTTGAGTCTTCCAAACTGTTAAGACACAGCAGCTGAAGCACTCCTTAAATCTACCTGGGTAAGTAAAAGTTTTCAGACAAAAGGAGAAACATTTTTTTAAAATATCCCAATCCTGTCTCCTTCCTGCCCATGATTAGGTGAAAATTAAGTTTTTACTGGTCCCTTTCTAGTTACCAGTTTAGGAGAAGTCCCCCTTGAGGTCAACAGGGAGGTATGAAATCTTAAGACAAAATAAAAGTGCTGGAATTGACCAGGTGACCACCAGACTAGAGGATCTGGTAAGATATGAACCTAATTCTTCATCTTCTAAAGATAAAAGGCTCATGGACTTGATTAAAAATGGAACCACCTGTTTTTTGACAGTATGTCCTTATCCTCTGGAAATCAATTGCCAAATGAAAAGAAAATCAAAATCTATTTTCACAACATTGCTGGAGACCATAAGGAACATCTTTGTAGAAAATCAACTTTGACATTAGTCATTGAAATATCAGGAAGGTTCATTTTTTATTCACTTCAGACTGTACTGCCTACAACTTGTGGTCTGACAAACTGGATCTCTAATGTACTTGCTGTTCTGGATGAAAACAGGATGCAAATCTAATCATCCATTAGAAAACGCCGGATCGTCTAGAAGAGGAATACTCCAAAGCAGACACTGTCCCAGGAAAGCAAGTCAAGAACTAAAAGCACTTTGTCAGGACCCCGGGGAAGCAGCCTGCAGGTGCAGGCAGCACAGAGCTGTGTTTGCCGCAGTGGCACAGCGGCATCTGCTGTTCTCAACCTGGATCCAGCTCTTCCTCCCTACCCCCAGCACAGGCTTTCAGGGACTGAAGGTAACAGGAGGGAGAAACCTGCTGCAGTCAGTATTTCACTTTGTCCTGCTGGTCAGATGTTGTTGCCTTTAATTTTTGTGTGGTTAAGAGGAAAGGGTTGTCTGCCAGCCAATGTCTTGTATCAGAGGCACAGCAGGCTCACAAATACCATACAAAGACTGCCTGAGACATGCTAATCCAGTCTTCCTCAGCCACTAAGAATGACAGATAAAGTTACACCTGCAAAATATGCACTTTTACCAATGGAGCTTACCCTATGTGTTAAAGCTAGAGGGAAGGGGAAAGTCAGTAGAAAGTAGAGTTGGATTTAAACAGGAGCACAGTGCCATCACAACTCTGCCTCTGTCCCCCTCCTCAAAATGGGAGGATAGCAGAAGGAAAGAAATACTTAATCTTTTGTGTGCCATTCCTGTAAAAGAGTGGAAGAAAGATTTTTATTGATGGTGTTCCAATCATCTTGTAGACAGCATGTGACACAATGGAGCTGAGTGGGATTTGATGGCCATATTTCTAATAACACAATGGTCCTTCGTCAATGGAGGGAACCTTCGTTGTAAAATCACTTACTTCTTGGCAAGAGATATGACATCTTGACACCAAGTAGTCTTGGCAGTTCTCTGTGCACCTGGTTTCTCAGCTGCTACTCTTATTGTGCCGGAGATGCTCAGTGCTCTGTGTGCTGCTGTCCTTCTCTGGATCCTGTGAGGGACCAGTAGGATCAGAAGAACCAGTGCTAGACCTCCCATGCAAGGAGTTATCTGTAGACACAAGGCTGGTTAGATCCAGGATACCTTTTTTCTTATAGTGACAACTTCACAGCAACGCAAATTCAGGGTTAGAATTACATATTGGAGAATTGCAGGTATGTTCAGAAATAGATGTGACTTGCTGTTTGTACATCATGTTTGTGAAAAGAAGAGTGACTTTGGTGATTTATGGTGACTTGGGAAGAAAGACAATAGATCATCCCTCTCCATCATAAAAATATATGATTGCCGTTTCTCCTTTTGGAGAAAAACATGTGAAGAAAAAAACCTGTACTTTAGTACACTGACCCCAAGTGCAAGAATCACTCATGCAGTCATCAGTGTTATCTGAATAACATCAGACTGTTATTCCAGTAAACATTCTTCCCCACTCATCCTGTACTTGCTAGTTAATTTTATAGGTAAGTTAGGAGGATCTGACAAAGTACTTCCAAAGCACTAGGTGCTCAGTGTGGAGAGACATCATGATGACAGGACCAGAACAGAAGAGTTTGTCTTGAAATCCTCAAATAATAGAAGTTGTTCCCAACAGCATTTCAGAAAACAAACTCTCATTATTGTCCTGAAGAATTATACTGGTGCTGCCAGTATAATGATCATTTTACCTTCAGTTTCCTCTGTTTGAGGAGGTCTTGGTGCACTGACAACCATTCCAAGTGTGTCCTCAGGTAAGAGGAACATCAGCATCTGCCCTGGCTGACACTGAATGACTCAGCCCCATGAGTGAAAGTGAATAACTCACCCTGAATGCCCAATGCCAGTCGCCTGTGACATCTGCCATGCCAGCTGCTAGGACATAGCCAAGACCACTGTAAGCAACAGAAAGGAACAATCAGTAGGCACCAACAAATTCTTGCTGGCTGAAATGACATGTCTTGCCAGCTAAGGAGAGCACAGAGAAGTATTCTGTCATAGTTTTCAAAATGGATAAGCAGAAACAACTCTCACGGTCTATGCTAGTCTCTTTGCCAGCCAATATTAAAAAGAGAATCTAACCTCCTCAGAGCAGATCTGAGATGGAGGCAGTAATGTCCTAGATTCCCCTTGGAATACATATTCTCCAGAATGACACTGCGAACCCAGATCAGACAGACCATAAAGCAGTTTATTATTTACTCTTTTCCATGCTAGCCACATGAACTAAGCCCTGCGGGAATTCCTTTAGTTTTAATTTGCCTTCTGGGCTCAGCCTTGGCTGCCTGCTCTAAAAGAAAGTATGCCTCCGAGCCACTTAAGAAGCGCTTCTCTACTTCTTCTTCAGGCACAATGTCAATTAACTAAAAGAGGAGAGGGAAGTGCCAGTTCTTCCTTGGGAGACGTTTAATGGAGAGTTCTTGAAAAATTTGTCAGGTAAACAAATATCTGAAAGCTTTTGTTTTCCAAAACCCAGAAATAAATTACCTACCCCCACACAAATATTTCTTTTAGAATTGATTCAATATTTTATCCAAAGCCTACTGGTTTTCAGAGTTTAGATTCTCCCTAAAAAGTGTTGAGGAGAAAAAGCAAATTTTTCTTCAAGGTAATAAAGAAATAAGCCTAACCAGCTCTATTTAAACCTCCTAAGCAAGTGACAAATCCTTTTGCAAGAGGCAATGCAGAAATACATCAAAATATGTCTAAAGGCTCAGGGTATATTCAATTGCAGGCATGGCCAGACAGAATTTCAAAAGACAGGTGAGTTACTAGCAAGAAAACCAACCTTCCCACTGGAATGAAGATATAGAAGACAGATAACATTGTGGTCCTTTTTCCTTCCTCAAACAGGTCTGCAATGATGGTAGGTGCAATTGTGGAATAACTGGCCGTGCCAATGCCAACTAATCCTCGTGAAAGAAAGAACATCCAGTAATACTGCAGGCAAAAGACATATTATTGTCCAAAAAAGCCCATTCAAGAAAGCTTACAGTTAAAGAGGTGCATTTTAGTGGATCAAATGTACCAGAGGAAATAAGAATTCAACTGTCTGTACTCCCTCCACTCACAGCTGCTTCCCTCACATGCCACTGCTGTGCTTTCTACTTTCTGCACAGTAGTGACTTCTTAAGTGTGACAACCAGAGAGAATTAAGGGATAAGGTCAATAGACCACAGGCTTGCCAAACAAGCTGCTACACTGTAAGGTCATAATCAACACAAATTCAGAACAAAAATAAGATCCCATCAATTGCAGCTAGAATGTGTAGGTTCTCCATTGCCTAGGCTGCACTCCGCCATCCCATAAATCATTCCTGCACAAAGTCCATTTAGTCCAGGCTTGGGGAGTGAGTGCTCACTGGTAGCTTTTCCAAAAGTAATCAGAGAAGGACTCTATCAACTCCTGCAAGATGTATGCAGATGATTTTAGTAGTACCCTCTAAAAAAAGCAACATACCAATTCACTGATGAATGAGCTGCCTAGTGTTACACCAGACCAGAAGAAAATACCAGCTCCAAGGATGATTTTCCTGTTGTATCGGTCACCGAGGTATCCAAAGATGGGGGCAGCCAACATGTAACACAAGATGAAGACTGGAAATCCAAGAAGGAGCAAAGACAATATTGGTCAAACTCTTTTTATTGTACTTTCTCCTCACCCCTCAGAAAAACTCAGGTTATTTTTTATGGCAGAGGTTAAAGGCAGGCTGAGTTTGTAGAACTAGTAGGTACCTTGATATTTAGAAAAATAAAAATGCAGATTCAAAAAACCCTATACAAAAATAAAACATTAATTGCTCAAGTTCTGTATTTCTTGAGAAATTCCTCCATCTTTTGTGATTCACAAGCTGTGGGATTTTTGAAGGACTCCATTCTGGTCTTCCCTGAACCAAAGACTTTCAGTTTTGCATTATACTCGGCCTGCCCACAGGTGGAAGTGAACAACACCGCACATGAGTAGGAACTAGAAGAAATGAGTTAACTAGGCTGTGTTCTAGGAACAGACCACATCCATGCAAAGTAAACTATCGGAACTTAAGAGATTTTATTACCTGTTTGCAGGAGACCTGTATCCCCATCGCTAAGCTTGAAGTATTTCTGTACCTCTAACAGGATCCCTGCAACAGAATCAAACAGTGAATGACAGAAGTACCCTGTGCTTGTAATTCTATTCATTTGCCAACTCAAAGATCTATTTCAAGAAGAGGGCTTGCAAGAACTGCAACACATTCAGCTTGCTAGTTTATATGTAAACCATGACTCTACCACAAGCACACATACACAGAGGATTAAAAATTCTTATCGCTATAGATAAAATCCATTATCTTCCACTATATCGGTCTTATGAGAGTCAGTTTAAGCACATGCAGTTTAATGGATACAATGTGGAGCAAAACAGTGCAAAGTTTTGCAGCCAGGAGATTACAATCTTTGTATCTAATCCCAAAATTTTCTTAACAACCTTAAAATGTTAAGATGAGTTGAAATTCTTTCTGTTAAGAAGAACTGTTAATATTTTCAGTATATACAATATTCAAACTAGTGCATGTTGGATTTTTCAGGATGCAAATGGCTACAAGCTTCATTAGCAATGGTGGCTAAATCAGCCTGTGCTGGGAAGACACTACAGTAATTCAGATCATTGCTCTAAACATATAATTCTGTTCATATTTCCATGACAATTTTGCAGAAATCAGATAAGATACAGATAACTGCAGATTTACAAATCAACAGTTTTTCATCATGAATGATCAAAGCATTGATCTGAACAGCTTGGAACAGGGTAACAGATCAGAGGGTCACCATCTTTAACAAATTGACGACCCAGTTCCAGCAGACAATGAGGTGGAAGAGCTTGTTTCCTGTGTGAAGAATGGCGCAAACTGTCAAAGGCTGTGAGCAAAACTGCCTGGAAACCACAACTTCATTATTGCCACCAGCTTACTTTTAAACAAATAGTCAAGCCTCTCCTTCACTCTCCTGTTAACTTATATATACAATATATTCATACATACGGACAGCCAAACTCAAAAGTACCGATGGAAGAATTCTGCAATGCAGCTGAATTCTAGCAGATGAACAGCATAGTGCTATGGTATAAATGGCCATTTACAGTTTTCCCCCATGCCCAAAAGGTCACACAGCTAACTAAAAAGTGTTTTAGTCAGATATTGTAATTAAAGTAGAAGTTTGATATTTCAAGCGCTTGGACACTATCCCCACCTCTGCTCTCGAATTCTTACATGTCCCTGAAGGTACCTCATGCACAAGCAGCTGAGCATGTTAACAACTGGGCAAGCTTTACTTCACAGGACTTCCTGAAAATGTGAAGCTCTTAGCATGTACAGGAGCCAAAGAACAGTTCAAAGCCTGGAATGAGCCAAATGACTGCTTGCACTTCATACTTTCCAAGTGCATACCCTCCTAGCATCCCAGTTCTTGCTCAAAGGGATTTTAATCCTCACCTGTCCCCTGCCCTTCTCCAGGGAACGTTACTTGACAATAGAACTCGCACATTGAAGTTTTTCACTAACAGTCTTGCAGTATCATTCAGCATGCCCTCCTACTTGTTTCCTTCCCTCTTACATGTGTGGTTAAGAAGTATTAAAAAAAGAAAAAGCTTAAACCCCTAAACCCACTAGCCTCAAGTTTTTACATCTACAGACTGAATGTCTTAAATTTCTGAGTGGTCTAAGTAGTAAAAATTAGTTTGTGTACTAACACTGGACATTAATTCCAAATGTAACAATCCATCCTTTGGTTTTTTTCAAGGTTTTAAAACATTTATGATTTCCATACCACTCAGAAGTAAAATAGAGCAAGCTCACAGCAACTATTTCCTGATAATTTATCAATCAGATCCCTGGAAGGATGGTAGATGCTTAGCAGTGATCCTAAACAGAAGAATTTACCCAAACCACATTTTACGTGGGAGGAAAAAACACAGATTTCCACCCAGTTTTCTAGAAGCTATGCTGTTAATGACTAGGTCAAAATGTTTTAAAAAAATCACATTTTGGAAGAAGGATATTATTTATTAGAAAACACACTGTAAATTTGGTAGGTGATGCCTGGGGAAGTGGGTCTCTGTTCTCGTTACACAATCATGTTACACTTGCAGAAATCCCACAATTTCCAGCAGATCATGAGGAAGTTAAGGCTCCCCTTAACAAACTTGCACAAAGATAACATAATTTTTGGACTTTTAATGGGGTGAATAGCATTACTTTTCTTCAGAGAAAACAATGCCACATCTCATCTACTAGATGCAAAGAAGGCTGGTAAGCTGCTGTATACAATAAAGGGAAGCTTCTTAGTCAAGTCTCTGTAAAATACTGACTACAAAAATAGGCTAATATTGCTAAAGTCTGTTTATAAAAGACTTGGATTTAAAAATATAAATCCTAAGCATTTAGGAGATGTGATTTTTATAAGCAGTCTACTAACCACTAATAACTAACACATCATTTATTGGTCTTTCAAGATTTCATTAAGAGTACAACCAACAGGCTAGAGCAGATAAGTGAGAAAGATTACAAAGAGATAAAGCATACCCTTACTTTCAAAACTTTTGTAACTACAGAGTAAGCAATGCTGTTGAGAACTTACATTTCTTTCTCCTTAGAAGAAGAAAAGGGGCTCTCACCTGGCACAATGAACCAATCCATGAAATTTATTAGATTCGCATAGCACAGCACAGCAGCTATCAGGTAATCTCTCTTTGCTGGACCGTTCCCTGACACTGACATGGATGGATCTTGTCCCACATGTGCTGCAGTAGCTCCATAATTCTGCTCTTCATGAGGCGGCTGAGACTGTAAGCTTGTGTTTTCATGTACACCGGGGTTTTGCATATTTCCCAGTGCAGAAAGTCACCATAGATTATGAAGCATTTCCTTATCGCACCAAGCTACAAGTCAGTTTTCTGTTCAGGCTATGAGGAACTTCAATCACTACAGTCATTTCCGGCAATGAAGCCCAACCACTAAAAGCTTAAATTAAATGTTCCTTGCAGTAGGAAGAACTTTACAAAGAAAGAAGCTTCAGTCCTGTGTTGGGCAAAAGCAAAAATGCTGAAGTGCTACACCTTGAAGGCAAGGAAAAGTAAATGTAAACAAAAGCAAAATAATCCATTGTCCATCCAAGAAATAAAAGTGCACAACTTTGCAATGATCTCAGAGAAATTGGATAGGCAAGATTAATAATAATCTTTGCAAAGGTTTCAGCGAGTTGCCAGAGCTAAAAATATCCTTTCGAGGGCAGAGAGGGAAAGGCAAAAAAATTATCTAGTTTGCTAGACCAGATATCTATCTTTGCTTTGAGCCCTCCTTTACCACAGACTTCTTGTGCAAATTCGGACGAGTCATTTGCTTTCTCTGCACCTCAGATTTTTAGTCCTGTCACACATGTGCATGCACACCTGGCCTTTAAAATAGAGCTACCTACCCTTGTCTCTGCCAGCTGACCAACCTCAGAAGATAATTTATTTTTTGCACCCTGTTAAGAAAGTTTAAAGTGAAAATTAACAGTAAACTGTAAGAGTTTGAGAGTGAAGCAGCTCATTGGAATGCGTACTGATCACAGTTTATGAGTCATGCAGGAAGACAAGAGTCTATGGTGGTTTTTTTTAAGAACTGTGTGTTTCACACTTCAGACTAAACTAAAAAACAAAATAGCACCTAGTATTCTTGGCCATTTGGTAAAATCCAGATTCCTTGCTTTGGTATGCTCAACACTGTAGTGTTCCATTCTGTCTCTGTTTCACGAAGATCTAGTTCTTCATGAACCAGAAGGTATGTTTAATTTAATCATGGATAAATCTATATTAATTTTATTTCAAGAGGGGTCTTTTTCTTAGTAACATCTTAGCTCTCAGCTTTCTAGGGAGAATTCAGAAATAGATGATGGGCGTTTCTCCCTACTTCTGCTCAAGGGAGCTCCACATAAATCAGCTTGTGTCTGAAAACATTTCAGAGTGGGTCAACTTACTATTTGGGAGCAATTTTGCTCTCTATTCAATATTATCACTACTACTTTTTTCTCTACTATAGACTCTAGAACCTTCACTGAGTAAATCTCCCATTATCTGTGCATCCCGCTGCTTTATTAAAACAAGGACATCAAGAGTCGATTACAGTTGGGGAATCAGCACAATTTTGTGGAGATTAAAAACATTATCTACATCTAATCTGAAAAAAAAACCAAAAAAACAAAAAAACACCAAACTTTGAGGAACGACAGTTGGCTTTAGAGGTGGGCACGGCCAGCGCCCCCTCCGCTCCGCTCGCCCCGAGCGAGGCGCCAAGAGGAACCGGGGGCAGAGGCTGCCCCCCGCCGGCGCCCGGCAGCCGCTGCAAGGCCGCGCCACTGGGTGGCGCCCAAACAGCAGCACAGGGCAGAGCCCCGCCCCCCTGCACCCCCCGCCCGCGGCCGGGCGTTGGGACCGCTACCAACAGCCCCTCCTCGGAACCACGGACTTTTGTTCTTTTTTAAAGAAAAAACAACATCAACAGGCAGAAGGAGAGGCTAGACGGGGTGCTGGCAGCTCACACTGGTGAATCTCGGCTGCTCGCTGCACAGAGGGTCGCTGGCAATAGGAAGTGACACAGTCCAAGAGGTACTTTTTTTTTGTTTTTTTTTCCAACTCTGTTGCTTTAAGAAGCAAGGCAGCAGTGGATCCGGGCTCTGTAACCTTTAGTGAGAATATTTTCCATCTTTGATGCCCAGCCACATCCCAAACCTTGTAAGGAAGGGCCCATGGGGCAGCTCGTCAGGAGTTAACCCTCACTCTGGATAACTTGAATGGCTTTTGCTTCACTCCTCCAATTTTCTGGGGAACATCCTATATTGCTCTCAACTCCTGACATCTGCTGCTAGACTGGATGTTTAGAGACAGCTAAAAGCAGAGTTTTAACTAATACTGTTATGGCAAGAACTCAGTTCTGCTTTCCTAAAATGGAATTTCCAAATTCCACATTTTCCAAAGATAGAGTCGGTTTAAACAGAAAACATTCCTCACAAACACCAAACCACCAGTTCCAAACTCTTCTTGAACTTTTGATTCCCCTTTTGAAGCTTCCAGACATCACTACCACTTTACGCTTTTTGATGGTATACCAGCTGGCCGGTGTTCTGTCTGCAGCACCAAACTTGTGAGCCAGGTTGTCATGTGGGACCTCAATGCTGAACGTACCGCAGCTCTGCCACCCTTACTGGCACCAGGCATCACCCGCCCTTTGCATCGTCATCCCTCTCTCCATTACCTCAGTGTCAGGCGCCAGATCCTCCCTCCACTTGATTTTTCACTGCTGGGTAGACGTCTGCAGTCTCTTCTAAAAGGCCCTCTGCAACTTAGCCTCACTCTGTCAGCTCTTATAGACCTCACTCTTTGACAGCTATCCTGCCTGGAACCGCCTGTTTGTCCTTTTCTCTGATGACAATTTTCATGTTCATGCAGACAATGCCGTGTCAAAAAATTCCTGCAAAACTTTGTGATGATCTGCTTTTGCTGTGTGGGCTGCAGAATGCCACTACACAATACGAGTCAACTTTTGGTAGGCAAGATTACAGCTCATCTTTATAGGCAAATACTTTTTGGTTTTTTTTTCCTTATCTGTTAATTTCTGACAGTCAGAATAGGAACTGTCTGTCTTGGAACAAAGTGCAGTGTTTGCCTGCATAGGTTACACTGGGGTGCCAGGTGCCAACGCAGTATAAAAAATACCTTTTCATCCCTGTCACATTGCCTTCACCAGCTCCGTTCTCTTGAGGGTTCATTTAAGCATGAGATCTCATAGCTGTGTCATGCAGTTAAATCCTTCTATGGTAGCAGCAAGTCAGAACCTGTCTATTCGAGGCATTTGGCACTTGCCCACACACACAGCAATATACTTTCTTACACCATTCTGCATCTGGCTGTGGTACCAAAAGTTGTTTTGACAGTTGAACCTGACAAATGCAGCTGAGACTCCCCAGCTGAACACGCACATTTGGTGACAGGTTGAACTGGGTGGCTGATGCTCAGCAGGCCAAGCCATGGGAGTTTTATGCACTTAGGAACATGGCTTGTTTCAACTAGAGCATTCAAATAAGTTCTCCTCAGCTATTACTCATCTGGAGCGTCCCGTCTGACTAGGCACCCACACAGCACCTGGGCAGCAGTCCTGTCGGGTCTTCACTCTGTGCTCTGCCTGAGAGACCGAGGAACGACCCTTTCTTAGCCACAGCCCGACCCCGTGCTGCCATTCTGTCAAGGAACAAGCCAGCCTTGTGGGTAGGAGGCAGCTAACAAAGAGACGCCCTGTGTACACAAAGGAAGGGCTACCATCACCCACTAAGAGTCGTGGAAGCAGCATGGTAACAGCGGCTGGGGTGTTCCTGTCAGTTTAACTACACCCAGGTGAGACGCTGCCCACCAATGTGCTGTGCCTGCAATCCAGACAGGACTGCTTACAGACAACTGATGTGAGAGTTTCCCCTGAAAGGATTTCCAGGTATTTACTACAAAATACCTTTGAACATATTTATTTATGCAGATATTCTTTAATGGTGGATGCTGCTGCATCCATGAACAGCTTTGAAGGTTTTGCCAGAGCTTTCCCAGAAAGCTACATCAGAAGGTGCATTAACAGTGAATCACAATGTCAGAGAGATAGGAACTGAATATAAATTTTAGTACCCTGATTAACCTGAAACCATTTCTATACATGTAACAGAAAGAAGCTTATTAACCCACTTAATAGCAAACAGCAACAAAGTCTATGAAAGAATTGAATATGGAAATATTCATTGTTGACTAGATCTACCAATACTGATTTTAGGAAGGAAGAAATTAGCTGCTTTTGGTATCTTGCCTCTCTCATTCATCACCTTGACAGAGAATATGAAGTAGCCAAAAGAAAACGCATGCTTGTTCATATTTGCAAGCAAATATGAGAATCACTTTTGGTTTTGAACACAGTCTGCAATGATAAAGGTAAACTTAGACCTAGACATTAACATCTGGTTGCATGTCTGGATGAACAGCAGTTTGACCTATGGTTTAAACTAAACAGTGATGCACCTGACTCAAGAGCAAGCTACTCAAATAATGTAATCATGCATAAAATTCAGCATGATTTTCAGTTTCAGATATATTATAGAATCAATGGTCTATCCTGTTCTTGTAAAAGACCACACTGCAAAACTCCAGGGATGACTCACTACTAACATGTATATTTTTCTTGTATTTCATTGCTGTGGACTCCTGCACATTTGCCAAATTGTTATTCCCTTGGAATATACAGCTTGTACTAGCCAAAGGGGAGGGAACCAGAGTGCTCTCCTTCAATGGAAGTTTGAGAAATTCTGCACCTGTAGTTTGTCGAGTCTGCTGCATCTCAGTGTATTGCTTGTGGCCACATTTAGTCATGATTAACATTCAGGTAGCAACTGTTAATGAGTTAAAATACTCTTACGAAATACTTAGTATTTTAGAATAGAATTCAGTAGCTGAATAATCAAGACTAGATTGCCAACAGTTTCTCTTCAGACCTTTGCAGGCAGAACTAACAGTACGAGCCATTACTCAATTCATTTGTCTTTTGCCTTTGCACGCATCTTGTGGAACAAATATGTAGCGAGGGATTGAACCATCCAGACTAACAATCTCTGTGAGTCCAGGACACTTTATGAGCAACAAAAAGCTTCAAGAAGACCAGCTGGACCACCTGTTTCACTATACACTTAATCGGAAAATATCTGCTTGTGAAGATTCACAATCTGTGAGTTTCAATAAATGCTACATTTTTAGTTACCACATCCTTTTCCCATCCTCAGCCTGAATTTCCTTTTAAAATGCTTTTTTTTCCACACAGTGTGGATCCAGCATAAGCATACCTTAGCCTTGTGATAGCAGCAAAGAAAATAAAATCCTTCCATGCTGTAAAATCTACTTCTTCCATTCTTATGGACAAATAAGCTATATATAACTTTAAACTTCCTGGAGTGCAGCTCATGCTTTTGGTTGGGCAGGGAGGCTAGTTCAGACTCTTCTCCTACACCTTTTTAATTAGGAAACAAACTGCAACTTTATGAAAAAAAATTATTGGGGTGCTTACCTAAAGAACCCATTTCACAGGTAACGCTCTTCTTGGTTTTATCCATGTAATTTTGCCTCAAAAGGTACAGCAGAAGATATTACAGTTCCAGTCCATAATCACAAAGCAGTAGAAGATGAATACAGTCCAATTCTATTAACTGTTCCCTTCTTCTTCCCTGGGAAAATAAAAATAAAAAAAAAGAAAAAAAAAAGAAAAAACCTTCTTTGCAAGTGAGAACACTTTACATTAACATCAGACAAAGGAGGAAGCTGCACATCACTGGAACAGAGCTTCCTCTTCTTGCCAAGATTTATTCAAGCAGAGAACAGCTCCTGGAGGTCAAGAGAAGAGAGGCACTATAGTTACTATGCCCCAAAGGTGCTATTTTGCTAACCAATTTAACTGGTTTTGCCTTTACCATTTTTTTTAGCTCAAGCTCACTTTTACTGGTGTGCTTGATAACTGGGTTTCTTGCATTTTAAGATTCTGGATGCTTCTGCTATAATTATAGCAGAAAAGGGCTGTGAAGTCTGCATGGATCTGGGAAGAAAACTATGGAATGAAATGTCTATTTAACCTATGTTTTGACCTTTCTACCACAGTGAAACATTCATCCCCAGATGAACCATTACTTGAGCACTGCAGTTGTCACTTTTATACACCAGAGCCCTCTTAATTAAGAGGACAGCAGAACAGATAAGGAGCCATTTACTATGAGTAATGACAGACAGACAAGCACTCACAGAACAAAAATGGGGGCCTTTCCCTATGAGACCTTTTTCTTCCTGGCCTTGCTACCTCCAGACTGAAAGAGAACACTATCCTGCGAGCGAACTACAGAGAATGCTAAGGTTAGGGTTAACTAAAAACTGGAATAAACATAGATTTAAATTAAGAATAATCTAATTTAGTATTGAGAATGACTTTAATTCCCAGAAGATTGTCATGCACAAACAAAATTTACTGTCACTCTCAATGCTTCCAGTAAGGCAAAGCACAAGCTGTATGCACCCTTTTGGTAAGGGTAAGTACATGAACTCCCTATAGGCATGCATAAACGTTAGCACTGGGAAACAAATTCTGCCAGAAAGCATTTGTCATTTCGAAGCTCTTAGTTATACTAACCCCAGGACACTGATGTTTATGACAGTTATTGTGCAAATATTTGGAAGTACTTAAAGATATGAAGCAATATAGATAGGAAACTAGGATTAAAAATATTTCTATACTATTACTGATAGGCACGCACCTCTGGCAGGGGATAGCTTCCACTCCAACAAGAAGAAAACAAATGGAGAAAGTAGCCAGAGTCACTCTTTTCCTGAGCATCTTCTGTTTGATTTTAATCAGCTAGTAACAAAGAAGTCTGTAAAAACCTTGGCCAATCAAATGTCTGCTTTTAATGACACTCATTCAGTTCTACTTTACTGATTTTTATTAATTAACACACAAGATATTTTCAGTCTTCAGCACTTGGATCTTCAGTATTACTTAGCAATACTAAACTAAGAAGTAGACATATTCATATCTTATATGTCTATCTATTAATTCCATTTACAATCTCCTTCCATCCAATTTTATATCAGTAGTAATTTTACCTGGTCTGAAAATGGTCTTAAAAGGTCTTCCACATAAAATTAAAAGGTATATGAACAAAATCTGGCCTTTCTTTCTTGCCTGGAATCATGCTGACATTTGTACACTTTATACATTTTTGATACAGCAGAATAATACAGAATCTCAGGCTGCTAAAAAATAAATTCTATTCTCATGGCTTTAGTAGCTACATTTTCTTAAGATAAGTTCAACACTGGTGAAAGAACTATTATCTCTTTGTTGTTAGGAGCCAGCAACCAGCAAAGTCTATACTTCAAAGTAGCTTTTCAGATGCTTTTCGTTAATAGTTGATATTTAGTTTTTAATCGTGTTCTCTTGTTATGTAACACTGTTGTCTTAAGCTAGGAATAACACATAGCAGAAACTAATGCTCACATAATGTTATGACTTATCAATAAGAGCATTAATATCAACTTCAGCTGGTGGATTTACATGAAAAAAAGTGTTACGAGAATTTATAATTGTAAATCCCCAAGGTAAATGAAGCAAAGAAGAACTTTGGTTTCAAAGTCTAGAACAGTTACAGGAGTTTAACTGGCTTCATCAAAGTTGTGAAAGAACTGCAGTCACTCAATTTTCTAAACTGTAAAAAGATTTTCCTTACCTCACGAGACTTATGTCAATAGAATGTTTTCTGACTTGGTTCATTAAGATGCTTCCTTAAGAAAGAATTAAAAGTACAGAATAAGAATGGTGTAAATCAACAAAGTGATTAATCAGTTCAAAAAAGCTCAAGTCACCTGTGTTTTCACTGCCTCCATTCCCCCTCCCCACGTTTCTCCTCTTCTTGAGAAGTCCATAGTGTAACCCTAACAGAAAAACACACAGTTATACACCGCAAGACATTAAGATCAGAAAAATCCAGCACTGTTGCAAGATCTCAGCAAGAAATTACCAGACTCTGCAGGTCAGAGGAAGCATTAATCCCTTTTGTCCACTCACCTGTTTGCAGCAACAGGCCTGCTGGGTATTTCCTTGTCTGCTTCTAAGCCCAGTTTTTCCTTGGGCTTCTCGAGAAATTAAATTCAATGGTATAGTACCTCTCTATATTACAAGAATTATGGTACTGTAATTTTCCAGGAGAGGCAAATACTGTATTATATGGTAACCCTACAGCCCAGAGCTGTCTGTAGTTACCCTATCTTAACCTATTTTGCTTCCCCTATGGGACTAATCCTCATATATTGTATAACTGCATTCACATTAAGGGATTTGCTGTTTGAACTATACCAGTCTAGGTCGTGTTGCTTACACTGATACACAGCCCTTGTGCAGGTTACAATTCTATCCAGTGCTCTGTCAGTCTCTATGGCAATTTGCTATGAACTACCCACCCCGTCATACATGCATATTTTCTTCCCTTTTCTGCACTGTACTAATTTTGTACTTGCACAGGCACTAGAACGTGTCACATACAAATATATCTCAAAGAACTACCATTTTACTGGTCTAGACAACTCCAGGAAGAAATGAACTTTGTTGCCCAGTACTTCATATACCTCCTAACCAACAATTATCAGCCACAATTTGAGGTGAGTGATATCAACTATGATACATTTTGCAAGATGTCAGCAAAAGCAAAGAATTTACCAGTTTAAAATGCAAAACAATTTAAAAGCATCAGTATTTTAAACCAAATATATCTGTCCTTTAAAAAAACAGTTCTATTTAAAATAAAATGTGAAATAAGGGCAGCCTACACTATATGAAATCTAGAATCACTGAGTACAAAATATACAAGCAATCCAGGCTTGCTGCAGAAATTTCAGAGAAAGTCAAAACACCAAACTAGTGGGTGTTACTTAGTAAGTGGCCAGAAATAGCATGTTGAGTGCTGAACCAGCTTTTTACAACACTAGCTTCAACTGCAGGTGCAGAAAGAAAGTGAATTCTTCATTTCAGTTTATTCAACAAATTTTTGATGACTGGTTCATTCATAGATGAGAACTAAACTGGGATTTGAAAAAGGAAGCCAGATTGGTTTTCCCTTTTCCAAACTACGAGCAAAATCAAGATGCAGGATGATTAGCTCTAACTTGTGAGAGGATAAGATCTGGAAGCATTAATATATTGGAAGGTGGAAGAGCTAAAACCAAATTTTAATCTCTCATTAATTATTCCTTTGTGCCTTTTAACTGAATCCCATCTAAATGGAACTTAACTAAGATAATCAGTTAAAAGCTCACAGCATCTAATAAACAGAAGATCTCAAATATTACTTAATGACTTAAAAAAAACCCCAAAACTTTGAATAGATATATGTTGAGATATCTTAAATCAATGACTACTCCTGCCCTTCTGACTGACAAAAAGTAATGTCCTGTCAAGCAAAAGGAATCTGCTTTTAATTGAGAAAAGAATTAAGAATTATACATGTAAAATAAGATTAAAATAAATGATGTAAATTAAGATTTCCTGCTTGCCATTTTAAGTCATGAATCAATTATTTAAATCTCTGGTTTAAGCCAACAATAGAAAAAGGAAGTAATGCAAACAGTATTTTAACATCTGGCATCGAATTTATATACAAATAACCATTCTCAAATAGATGTCCTTGCTTTCTCCAAGTGAGAATACTGATGTTTATTTTCTTCCAGTAACATACAAGCATTTCAGAAAAGGCAAATCAATTACTACCTGCCTCATATTTCACATCCTTGTATTTGTTCCAAGGATTGAAAACTGACACAGCAGCGGATCCCATGACTGCTTTCCATCAGTATTGAACTGATGGAACATCAGTATTGACATCAGTATTAAACTGATTGTCCATTAGGTCAGGCTTTGCAGGTAGCAAAGCAAAAATTTCTCACACTCAGATCTGTAGAAATACGAGCTAGAAAATCGCAGTTTTCATTTTAGTTTAACCCTTCCCATAACTATTTTGGCCTTCAGGCCAGTCTTTCAGAACTCCTTTAATTTGTGTTGCTTTCATTTGCTGTCTTATTTTGAAGTCAACTGTTTCTCACTAATAATGAGGGAAGAAATCCAATCCTGAAGAAATTATGTCCATGTTGTGTAAAGTGAACACCTCTCAGGTGGGTATTTTACCCTGATCCTAACACTAATGACTAGGCAAAGTCTCAGTTTCCCAGCTGAGAATGCTATCTGTTTAAGTAATAGTTTAACTTATGCAAATAAAGTTTAGAACAAGGTCATTCTGGTTTACCCAGGTCTTAAACAGCACCTTCCTGCCAAAAGTCTGAGTCAACACCACCACAAGAATCCATAAGGATTTCCTGCAGTTCTAGAGACTGTTTTACCATGACCACTCCTGTCAAGGTTGATTCATAGCAGGAATCTTATCCAAGTCATGTCAAAACACTTTGTTTAGGTGTCACCCTTTAGTGAACAACTTAGTGTACGTCAACATACCTTCTGCCTCGCTCAAGCAATCATTTTCCACGCTTCATGCCACAACTGAAACCCTTCTCTGTGGTCAGTGACCTAGGTGGAATACTGCTGGGTTTATTAAGGAATGGCAGACAGGCACATGGCGAGGTTTGACCGTTAAAGCCATTGTGGTTTCATGTATCAGGGAATGGAAGTCAGGTCCAGCTCCTATTTCTGGCTCCAGTACAGGCCTGCTCTGGCATCTTGGGCAGGATGTTTTAGCACCATGGGCTGCCACACATGGCCATCCTAGCTATTTGGGCTCTTACAGAAGAATGGAGATTCTTACCTCTACAGGAGACCATCAAGGATTAGTGTTAACTCAGCAGGACTCTGATCTTAGTTGGAGAATCTAAACATTGCTACCATACAAGTAAATATAAACATTATTATCATACTCTGCACAGAGGTATGTTCTGAAGAGATGTGCTGTAGCAGCTGCAGCAATTCCCATACCAGGTTTCTGTCTGTCTGCCATGTTACTGATTCACTGGTCCATTTTTTCCAGGAAACCCCCCTTCTTCACACACACACCCACTTCCCAGTGAAACATGAGCCCAACAACATTTGAGTAACAGTTAAACTTTTGAACTTGTTATGTTGGAGTAGCCTTGAACTTACGCAAAACACTTCTGGCCAGACTGATGTGTTCAGTCCCCTACTTTATTTATAGGTCATACCTAATTGGAAACAAAACAGCTTTTAGTCCTTGTTATGCTCTTATTCAAGCCAGCAGGGAGCTATGAATCAAAGACAAAATACAGTGAATTGCTTTTTCCAAATTTGCCCTTAACAAGGAATTTTCAGAGCATTTGTCTATATGATACACATCCATAAGAGTAGACAAATGTTACCTTTCCATACAATATATGAAGAATTAATTTGTATTTTACTACTTACATGCAAACTCAGTCAAGGCTCATTGAAAGAGAGACTCCTTAGAGGAAACTACTTATATATCAGGGAATGCAGAGCAAAAACAAGTGTAAGAGGGTAGACTGGTACACCACAGCTCAGCAAACTGATACTTTTTCCTGATGACAGTTTGGATCCAGAACATAAACCCTTAGAAAATATTTAGCCTTTACTGCTAGATAGAAACTGCAAGAAACTCAAGCCTGCAGACGTTATAATGGATGTATAAATGGCCCCCATTTGCCTAACAGAAACTTTTTTTAAGCCTAAAAACTGATACCTCACATTGCTACCATTTAAAATGTCTCTTCACTGACTCCAGTATGTAAAATTAGATGAACATTGCAGACATGTTGCAGGGAGCTATGTCTATCTTACCATCAGTTTTTTGTTTTTGCCAAGAAGCTGAAGTAGGGGAGCAGTTGTTGCTAATAGTGTGAATCCAGCTGGAAGACTCTCTACTGAACAGAAACTATCTACTAGTGTAATCTGTGATTTGTGTCATGAGTGAGGAATTGGGGAAGAAAGTCAAGCGAAAGACATCCTATTCAAGCAAAGTAAGATGCTGAATGTGAAACCTTGATCCTTTTTAAGGTGACAAAAAAACTTTCCTATTCTAACCACAAGATGAATGGTTATGATAATATAACCTTGGCAAGGGAAAAGATTAATGCAGTAAGGACCACAGCAAATGGCTGTAAGATCTGAACAGTCATTATACAAGAAATGGTCTCAAGAAAGAGAAAGTAATCTGAATTCTTATTGCCCTTCCGTTTAATGCAGAGATGAGAGAGACAGCTGCAGAGAGAGACAGTTGCATGCCAGAGACAGTAAAACAAATTTAAGAAAACAATCTCTCCTACCTTGAGATTTTTTCCTGAAAGGCACTCCATGTTGCCTCAGCAAACAGTAGGATAAAGTGTTTGTACACAGGGAGTAGAGAAAGTAGATCTTAACAGAAGATCACTTCACCTAGCCAGGGATAGGCTTTTATCTCTTTTCAGATAGCTTGTTGTGCTTAAGGACAGGCAACATGAACTGTGAGCCAACAGTTCCCATTTTGCTGTGGCACGACAGCTTCATTTTCATGACAGGATTCCACAGAGTCTTTATTGGTGTAAGGAAACACTAAGCTAGTTTACGTCTTGGTCACACACCTGCCCTCACCAGCAGTAGCCATGTTCTGCATTTTGCAGCTGCCCGCAAGGTGATTTGTCAGGGCAAGGTTAGAGTACTTTAAGTCGCCAGTGCTTCCTGTAATGAAACATATATTACTTCTATAAACCAGGGTTGAATCTGCTGCCAGAATAAAGGAATCCAGGTCACCTATGCCAGCTTAAACCATATCCTTTCTCTTCCAACCCACATTCTCCTATGTTCCTTACAAGGAAAATTATACACAAGCCACAGGAGACCATAGAAAACTTCCCTTCTTAAGTAAGATGACTGTCAGTGAGTGACCTAATGGTGAACAATTCAGGATGATTTTGATTAATAGAATGTAATAGAAATAGAGTTGTTTCATATAACCTTTCAGTCTTCAATGCCGTAGTTAGGTCCTCTATTAATAGAACTGTCAGAAATGTGTGCTCATGCCTGAATTGACATCAGGTACAGAAAGTTGAGTGAGTGAATTTAGTACTGACTTAACTGACATTGTGAACAAAGCCTACCTTTTATTCCTGAAAGAGAAATACCATCCACAATAGTGTCACTTCCCATCAACACGCCTGAGTTCCAATCTAGGTGACTGTCTCTTAGCATAATAAGTTTACAAAATGCACTTGTACAGGAGAGCCTTCTATGTTTAAATGGATAGATTGCTTTTTAAGATTGAATGAACCTGACTCAAGCAATACAAAATACAAATACAAAATACATTTAGGAATTAGAGTCAACTTACAAAGGAGAGAGACTTTCACAAAGACTTTCTTTGGCTAAGAACACCATTTATGAGATGAATTTCAGTAATACTAGCATACACTGTGGGATGTCTTGTGTCATCCTAGTTTAATCATTAAATAAGACACAGATTTAATCAGAACTGCAAGACTATCTGGGAATAGTATTCTGATTAATTGTACTGGCACAATTATGAAACTCTCTATACTAGGCCTTCCAAATTGCAGCATGGGAAATTACTCCAGCATTGCCAACTAAAAACATCTCTCTTATAGGCTAGTTCTCTTTCTCTCATTGTAAGCCAAATTTGGTGTTCACAAACAAAATAAGCACCTTGTAGCATAAAAAAATAAAGAGAGGTGTTTTTCTAACAACTCCAGGAAGATTGGCAAACCGATGTGGGATAAATCCCTTTGTTGTAATTTCTTTCTGCAGTAGAGCAGGGAGTTCCCTACTTTCTGTCACTGGTAATAACAGTTCATCCAACTAGTCAGAAACTGCATTGGCTTGAGAATTAAAATGTAAAACCAGAGAATCCAATAGGATGCTCAAAGTCTATGGCAGAGGAGCAGAGCAGCCCATACTGTTTATTTTAGAGACTCACACAACTGTTTATCACAGTGTATTTTTCACAGTCAGCACAGGACTACACAGACAATTTCTATTTCTGTCAGTCCTTCCATGGTCATTACCTAATTCTTTTGAATAAACTATCATAATTTTTAGCTCTTCCTCTCAGCAGTGCCTGTCCTCAGACTTGCAGTCATCTTCCAAAAGCTCCTCTTCTGAAGGCTTTTGCTGGAGATCCAAAATGAAGCCTACGTCCTTCAGGAATAAACTAACACAGGAGAGCCCCTTTGCCCCACAGGCACAACAGGGCTTTGACTTGGCCCTTTCACCCCTCTTTCTCCTTCCCGGACACAGCTTCAGCGCAGCAGTGCGCTCCCCCTCACGCCAGCATCCCCCTTACACCCACAGACAAAAATCTCCTACGTTTTGCAGCAAGCCTCACGAGCAACTTCCATCCAGCAGCTGACAATTCTTTTTAGCTGCTCTTTGTAGCCCCTCCTCAAACCTCATGTATTTTACTGGGCTGGGGAGATGGCTGCAGTCTAAGGGCAAGCAGGGCTTTGAGAAGGGACAAAATGCCCAGATAGCTTTTGTTACTTACTGCCCTGTATCCGAGAACAGTCCTGTGCAGCGCGGTCACTGAGGGAAGCCGTGTCCCTCAGCGGGAGCAGCCAGCTGCCCCTCAGGAGAAGCCCCTCTGCCCTCCCTGAGCTGTCACGCAGAGGCAGCCAGGAGAGCAGCCACCAGCACAACCGCTGTGCGGTGGCGGGACAGCGCCCTGCGCCCCTCCTGAGGAAAGTTCTCCTCAGCAACAGCTCTCCCGCCTCCTCCCTGCAGAACTGGGCTTCCAAGGGGTGTGAGGTGGAGACCTCCTCAAGATGGCGGCCGAAAGCCGGCTCGCCCCTCCTCCCCGCCCCACAGCCCCTCTCAAGATGGCGGCGCGGAAGGGCCGGCGGCCGGGCCGGAGTGCGCGTGCGCGGCGCGGCCCGGAGTGCAGTGAAATTCCTGGCGGGCGGGGGGAGGAGGAGGGCGGCACGGAGTCACGGCCGCGAGCCCCTGCCAGGGACCCTGCGTGCTGTGGCGGCTGGCCGGCGCGGAGCCAGACCCCCGGGGGGCGCGGTGCGGGCGGGCTGAGGGCCACTCGCCGCCGCCTCGGGTGCTCGCAGCACCAGGAGCCGCGCCGTCCCCGCCGCCGCTGGGACTCTCTCCCCGGGCAGAGAGGGGGAGAATGACGGAGCTCCAGTCCGCCTTGCTACTGCGGAGACAGCTAGCAGGTACCCGGGCTGGGGGCCGGCGGGTGGGAGGGAGGCGATCCGCCGCGGGGGGAGTGGGGGAACGGCGGGGAGGGCGGTGGAGGCCGGCCTTTGAGGGGCCGGGGCCTGCGCTGGGGGGAAGGGGCCCTGGCTCGGGGGAAGGGGGCGGGCGGCCGGCGGGGTGCGTGTGTGTGAAGGGGGAAGGGGAGATTACAGCCCCCCCTCGGCGCTCTGCTGCCCAGCCGGGAGCTGAGGGAACTAGGCCGAGAGGGGGAGGGGGAGCCCGCCTAGCGATCGCTGCCAGGGGAGCCGGGGGGAGGGGTGCGGAGGGCCGTCATGGCGGGTGGGAGCGTTTCGTTTCTTTATCCCGGTCCCGTCAGGGCAGTGGGGGTTGGCAGCGGCTCTGCTGGGCTGTCCGTGCCGCCCCGTGCCTGGCGATCTCCCCGGTCTCTCCTGCGGCCCTGTCTCCCTGGGGCGGGGGGAGAAGGGAGCCGCAGCTTCGGTCCCCGCAGCGTGGGGGCTGTGTGCGGGGAAGGCTCCGTGGTGTGAGGGGAGCGGAGGAGGGAGGGTTCCCCTCCTGGAAACGGTACTTCAGGGCCGGGGTGAATCGCCCCACGACGCGCACCTTCCTGTGGGGACCTGAGGTGCTCCCGTCCCGGTTCCCCCCTCACCTCCCGTGCCCTGCGCCGAGGAGGGCGGCCCGGGAGGGGGAGGCCGCTTCCCCCTTTGTTAGGAGAAGAGCCGGGGGCTCTGTGGGCACGGACGGGGGGGAGAGGACCGAGCCGCACCGGGATCCGGGGCGGGGGAGAGCGAGCGGGCCTGCGCGCCTCGTGCTGCAGGGGGGAGCCCGCAGGGAGGGGCGAGGGGGTCCGCCGGGGGGGAGAGGGCGGGACGGGTGCGGGGAAGGAGGAGTTGAGAGACCGGGCTCGGGGACAGGAAGGGCCGGAGCGCCGGGCCCGCGGCCGAGGGGAGCGGGGTGGCATCTCGGCTCCGCGTCGCCACTTGTCGCCGCGCTCCCGCCCCCTCCCTTTGTCCCCGGGCGCGCGGGAGGCCGCTGCGCGCTGGCCGTCCCTGGGCCGCCGCCGCGGAGGGGACCTGGCTCGGGCCGGCGCTGCGGAGGGGCGCATGCGCGGGGCCTCGCGGGCGGCGGGCGCACAGTGCCGCTCCATGTGTCGCTCGCTGCCAGATTTAAAGAGAAACGAGCCGGCGGCCGGTGCGGGGAGCTGCCTGCCGCGACTCCCTCCCCCCACTCGCACATGTTCCCCGCATCCTCGGCCTTCTGGGTTTCTGCGGCTGGGGTAAAATGTCTGCCCGGCACCTTGGGCGAATCTGATTGCCTTTTTTGTCTCTTAGGTAGAAATTGCTTCATACCCAGATAAGGACATGTGCAGTAGGTGTACCTAAACTCAGGCAAATACAGCGCTGGCTGAAGTTTACTGAGTAGCTGTAGAAAGGGACAGGGTCACTGAGTGGCATGGGAGTTCCTGGAGGACGATTTTGTCCTGAGACATCAGTAATGTCTTTGAAAGCATAAGAATGGGAAACCACATTCTTAGCAGCAAGGAGGTGAAGTTGCATAACCAGGTATAGCTAGATGATGCGTTTATTGCATCTCCATCACTATCTTCTGGTTTTAGTTGATGATAAGTTTGAGAAACTTCAATGTAGTTAAGTACTAGCACGGGAATTTTTTACCGCTTTAGGATGACATTCTTTAAAAAAACCCAAAAATCTCATACATACTGTGACTGCACTCCTGAACATAAGCATGCACCTCTTAATGCCCTAGTAACTGCTGAAGTTGTTACTGATGTTCAGTGGGGTGTCTGCATGTTTGGGTATGCCAGTAACACCAGGTATAGGCTTACTATGGGAGCTCCAGACTGGATGTGATGTAAGGCTTGTCTTTTCTACAAATGATCCCTCTAGGGAAGCGGTAGTGTAGAATAGTTGCTCTTTAGCTTGATAAAAATGAGCATTTCGTAATCTAATATTGCTTTTTGGCTACCTGGAATTTCTCTCTGACTAATTGTGCTCTGTGGAAGAAAGTTTGACATTTAGTTGAAGCCTCTTGAAAATAAGCACTAGCTGTCAGCTTCTGTTGTGTAATGTTTGTTTATTTATTTATTTTCTTGTGAGGTCTTAAGATCTTCTGTAACCACAGGGTGGTTGGATATGTATAGTAGAGTCATAGACTCTTAGATTTGGGAGTTAACTTCTGTTTACCGTTCTGCTCACCCTTTTCTGAAGGGTTCATGTGTAATGGTAAAAACTGGTAAGCTTTTCCCATTGCCCTTCTTACTGCTGGTGATTCAGCTGTGCTGACTGAAGTATTGCAACCATTTGCATGTAACAAGCAACTCTTCTGTGGGGTTTTTGTGTTTTAAGTAAAATTAGTGCCTTTGGTATCCTTTTAATTATTAAAAAAGCTTGAAACTGTATTAAAAAGGATTGTGAGTGTGCCTACTTAAGTGTGTGGTGAGTACTGAAGAAGAGTCTTGAACTCTTCAAAAGTCTGATCTGGAGTAACTGACCAGAGAAAGAAAATAGTTTCTTCCATATGTGATAACATTAGCAACATCTGAACTGAGCTGAAACTAGACTGACACTGCTTTTTCTGATGGCAGGCTACTTGAAGTCACAGTGCAGAGACTGAGCTTCATGATGTCTGATCTTCCTTCCCTATTGCTGACTGTCTTCTTCCAAGTCTCAGCTGTTCCAATGTGTCCCTTTGTTTACACCCACACTACTTGTTCAACCTCAAACCAAAAAGCAGCATTGTGGTATTCTTTCCCCTGACGGGGCTGATACTTCAGTCCTTGTGCTACATGCAGCTTTTGCATTATATCAAGTGTGGTGAGTCATTGCATTGTACCTAGTGGTTGGGTTTTGGAGGACAGTGAACAGGCAGCGGATATGGGTTATGTGATCTGAACTAGTTTAAATTGCTCTAGATCACTCACTTGCCAAATTAGCATTATTCAAGCAAAGAAATGTGAAGTTGGAGCTGTCAGACTTGGAGCAAGACATCCAGAAGCGGAGGGAGGTTGAAGGGGGAATGTAAAACCCATATAATGGTGGAAAAGTTAAAGAATATAGAAATTCTTTGGGTGAGACCCTGGGTAGCTCTTAGCAATGCTAAGAGGAAAAAACAATGACAGGAGGAGAAAGGAATGTACAACAGCAGTTCTCAGGATGGTTACCTGTTTTGTCGTCTTGATGCTTTGGTTCTTAATAAAGCCATGATGGGGGAAAATAGGTGTCTATGGCATGTAGCACTTCAATTAGTTGTTTTGATTCTTGAAGATTTTGTTAAAGTGAAGGTTGTCTTGGTTATCAATGAGACTTTAAAACCAAGGGTCTTATCGAAACACAGAATGAAACTTGACAGCATAATCCCAGGTTGCTCCTGTAAGTGTATGAAGACAGACTTCTATTTTTTTCTGGAGCAAGCTGGCTTGTATTGTAACTTGAGCAGGTAGCTAGTCCCACCGCACCATATATACAACATGCTTGTCAACTTAAGTGGCGTGTTCTGGATGCTAATAATGCCCTAAGAGAAGGGATATTCAATGACAGTCACAAAATATAACTTCAAGTTAGGTGTGGGGTTTTTTTGCTGTTCTTTTTTTTTCCCTAAATACTAAGTAGCTTTTGTGCCTTTGCTAATGAAATAATTGAGCTATAGCACCAGAGAATTAGTATAGTAGCTCTTTTTATATTGACATGTGATTGCCCCTGTTTAAGCACAAAGACAGTTCAAATCAAGATGGTCAGAACTTTAAGTATTTTTTATTTTTTTTTTTTAATTGAGTGAGGACTACCACAGCTAGTTAGAGTGCTGGTCTAAGTAGCTTGAGTTGAAGTGAGGTTCTCCTCTCTGGATATCTGAAGCTAAATGGCTGTTTCTTTGCAGACAAACTCAATGGCAAGCTCTAGCAGCCTCTGGAAATTTCTTAAAATTCAAGAGACAAATTTGTTCTCATGTTCTTTTCTTTGAAGGAGCTAAGCACTTTGTGTATTGATAATAATATGAAATCGAAGCCATGACCTGTCCATTTCCTCTTATGGGTAAGGTATAGGAAAAATTAAAAGAATTAAGTGCCTCTGGACTTCTGAAAAAAGTCAGCAGCAAGCATGTAGATTGGTATAGCACTAGATTAGCAGAGTTCACCCCCCAAGGGAGGTGAGGGGAGGGTAAACTGTGTTCTCTGTACAGTCCTAAAACTTCATGCTCTTTAAAAGTAGGCAGGAGACAACTGAGAGTGTAAAGCTACTCTTCCAGTCTCCAGAGCTGTCAGGCCCAAGGGTTTGTAGACTGAGGCATTTCCCTGAATACTTCTATTTAATCTTTCTGCCAAATCCTTGCTGACACAGAGGCTTGTTAGAGTAGGCAGACTTGTCTAGTTCACCCAGCAAAATCATGTAAGGAGGATGCAGTTACATCAGTAGCACACGGTGGAACCAGACATGCAAGTCCTCTTTAACATAAACATGGATCACTGAAATATGGGAGTAACTGTGCCCTTGTTGGCTGAAGTTGTATTGTGTTGTAAATATTCTCCAACCTGGAATACAAAAGCCCCACATTAATATTTTTCTCAAACATGAGAAACATGGCATTATTTAAAGGTAAGGTGTATACAGCTCCTATTTAAAAGTAAAAGTGTCTAATTAAAAATTAACAAGTTGAGAAACTATTAAATACTTAATGTGACAGTGCAATAATTTTTACTTATGTAGAAAAATCTTGTAGTGTAGAGCTATTTAAATTTCTGGCAATTGCGTAGGATTTACTTTTAAAACACTTGTAGTGAATTCTGAGGGGGTTATGGAATTAAGATTCCTTTAGATCAGAGCTGAGATGGTGTATCTAGGGTGACTGGTGGTATAAGAAGCCTTTGTTTACAGTTCAGTAGTGGCTTACGGTAGGTTTGTCTACAAGATAATTTGTGTGGCAGTGATCTGAAGTATTAAGTTGGTGCTAGTCTGTCTGTTCACTTCCTTGGAAAGGGTTGTTTGTATGACCAGTAATTCTGTATTTTCCTGAGTAGTTAAGGCTCCAAGGTCCTGCATGTGTCAAACTTAGCATTTTAATTGATACTAAAGTTATAACCCCCCCGTATATCTTTTTAAACACCTCTCATATTTTTAGATAACCATCCATCTTTGTTGCTGTGATGGTTCTTGGGATGTTGTGATACAGCATGTGTGTACCACTTGTTTTAACACCCTTGCACTGTAGGGCCCCATTATAGCAGATAAGATAATCCTGTTTCTTGGGAGGATGCGTTGACACAACCATCAAAGCTACCTTGCTCATGCTGACTTTATAGATAATATCATTGCTAAAACACATGCCTTGTTGCAATGATTAGAGTGTGAGTTGTCCAAGCAGCCTGAACTTCTGTTGCACTGCAAATAACATAATGGGTGTGATTTGTGACAAACTAGCCATATGTGTTAGTTTTTCAGATGTTCTTCTTGCAGAAGTAAGCTGAACTCTGCCTCTTCAAAGAAAAGAGTATTTATGAAAGCAGTTGCAAGAACAAAAATTCAGGGATGCTGGCAGTTCTGGAAAGTGAGGTTTAGCTAAACCTCAGAATGGATGGCTGTTGGTGATGACTCAACCAGTTGTTTGAACAGGATGACTCCGTAACAACCTGCTTCGTAAGCCTGCCCCTTGATGGGGCAGTTACAGTCACAGCCAGCTGGCTCTGCCTGGGTTGGCTTACTAATCTTTCAGGGAAGGAACCAAGCTTACTGTAAATGAGTTCTTTCCCTCTCTGCTTCCCCCACACAAGACATTGTAAGTTACATCAAAGTATGGACATGTCTGGATCTGACAGTACAGTGATTTCTTTCTGCTCTGTTAGAGAATAGTGGAGTGGGAGAATGCTGCTGGAGATCCTGTGATATAAGGAGCAATATTAATACCTATAGAGAAAATACTTTCATTAGAAGAATTCCTGCTTTATTTGGAGATGTTAAATCTCTCAAATTCCACTAAAATGCCTTGCTTTATGTGATTGATAGTGATTTCAACTCTAATATTGGAATTACCTGCTGCAGAACTGTAAACTGTAAGGATTTGTTCACATGCTGTAAGTTTGGGTTTTTTTCTAAATGCAAGAAAGGCTTGGAACAGTACTTGCATATTCAACTAAGATAGGATTACTTGGTCCCTTTTGTGGTTGGTACAAGTTGTTTTTTTTTACTTTCCACAAAGCCCTATTCTAAATGGTTTGAAAATAAGTGAACTTTGTAGGTAAAACTTGTTTGCCTCAAATAGACATTCTGGGAAATTTTCTTCCTCTAACATGTTCAAAAAAGCAACCCCTGTTTTGATCTAAAATACAGAATTTTGTTTCCAGCATAAAGATTGGGTTCTAATAAAGGAGAACTGAACTAAAAGGTGGCTACTGTTCTGAAAGTATGAACTACCCAAGTACTAAAATGAGTGTGCAAAGTTATGTGCCTGGAGAAAGACAAGCAGGTGGCTTGTGTGAGGAAGAGGGCATGTGACTCTTGAAACTCACACTGTCTGCTTTTTGTCCCAGTGTGCGGGAGCAGAATCTGGGTAACACTTCACATGCAGGCCTGTGCTATCACCATGTTGCACCTGCTCTGTGTTTCAGTTTTCAGTGGTGTGTGGATATCTGTCAGTAGACTGGTCTTGGCAAGATCTTTCACTTACGGAATCTAGCAGGTCTGAGCTTTAGGCCACCCTGCGAGTATAAATGTTCATATTTGCTTCTTCCTACTCTCGGGTCCAAGGCATATCAACTGTAACAGAGATCAGATATCGAGACCTTGTAAGAACACCAAGTATAGCAATCTAATTGAAATAGGATTCCATAAAAATAACAACTCTCCTGGGCATGAATGTTAGCAGTGCTTCTACAGGTTTGGAATAATAGTAAAGACTTCAATAGAAAAGCTTTGTAAAGCTTTCACGTATGTCTGTGTGTGTTGTTAGTTAATGGAAACCTATTCCATGTGGCCATCAGAACATCTAGTAGGTCAAGCTGGCTGTTTTTTTTATCTGTCTTGCACTTGGTGCTGATCTAAAAGATGATGCTGTCAGGAGTGTCTTAAAACAGTTCTGAAAACAATGTAGCTCAATTAGGATATGTAAACCTGTTATTCATATAAGCAAGAGAACAAGCTGGAAGAGTGTCCTTGACTTGCACAGCAATTTATACATATGATGAGGAAAGCTTCTGAGGAACTATTTGGATGTTAACATCTCCCTGTGGCATAGTCTTGTGATACAGACTTTCTTGTGGATTTCCTAGAATCGTATTCTATTCTGTATGTAAACCACATGCATCCCAGAGCTCTCAGCTCTGTTCAATAGTGCTGTTTCCTGACTGATGTGCATATGACTGCTCAGAAGATAGTTGGATGGAGTTTTTTGTAGCTTTAGTCTGTTGGTAATTTGCAAACAGCTGTGAAGAAGTTAGTTATTTTTTCTTGCTGTCCATGCTAAACTCAGCTACATTAATACGACTGGCAACTGGGATGACACTTGGCTTGCCAAATCCTAGCAGTTGTATGCAGGATTCATCTGAAGCTCTGTAGGCTCCTTCATAGGTGAGAGAAGTAAGTCCATGCAGAGTGTGATTCATCTGACCTGTCTGACTTCTGCTTTGGGATGAGATAATAATGGAGTCTTGGGAACTACTTAGCCTGATGAGATCTCTGTTCAAGGCTGCTCAGGGTGATAGTCTCAAAGACAGGCAGGTGCAGGTACCACCCAATACTTGGCTGACTCTTAAAAGTGGAAACATGCATTGGCCACTGAGAAAAAAAATGAAGGTGGTGTTTCTATATACTGAGTGTGATAGATGAATGTGCCTCTGCGTTGCAGTTTACTCTTTATGGGCAAACTGCTGAATGTTTCCTGGTGAAACACTTGCTTCCTTTCAGGTGTGGACTCAGAATCGGGGCTCTTCCAATCCTTCTGGTTATCCTTGTTCTTCCCTTTCTCATACTACTTCTCCCAAAAATTCAGACCTTACTAGGAATTTTTTTTACAGACCTGTTCAACCTCTGTTTTAACCTGGGTGATGTAACTGCTAGATGCTGATGTGATGGAATACACAGCATGCTTCAAGCAGTCTAGCCAAAGAGGGCTCTTCAGGAAACAGTTATCTCAATTTCTGCCAGAAATACATGATTGATATTAATTTGAACATATATTCTAAACTTACTGCTGATAGTGCTGGAAGCATAAGTGTTTCAAAACTTTAAACAATCCTATGGAATTCAAAGGTTCTCATCAGTATGTTTTGTATCTCCAGTGCTGCTGTCCTTTTGTTTGCTGAGCTGAGCTGTGGCCCTGGCTAGGAAGTTGATCAGGAGTAAAACCAAAAATGAAACAAGAAACCCCCAGCCTTGTCCTCCATCTTTCCAAAATCTGCTTTACTGTACAAATCCTTGAAGGCTCTACAGGTGGAGCTGAGGAGATGGCAAGCAAAGTATGTTGATGCAGCAGTACATGAAGCTGTGTAGCGCTGCACTGAGGTGATTTCTGTCAGCAACTTGCCTGTTAATGCTAGCAGCCCTCCCTGCAAGCTCTCTGAACTGAGAGGAGAACTGGATTTGTAGATGTCTGTAATGCTCTTATCAACAGGGGGTGACGGACTGGAAATTAGTTGCCAGGCTGAAGTCAAGAGTCAAATCTGGAGCTGCTACTGAACTGGTTGGTAGAGATCTCCCTTCAAGGCACATTTGTCTTTACTGCTTTAATCTCACTCCAAAATGATTGCTCTGTCCTTCTGAGACTAAAACTGTTCCCTCTTAATTCCCATCTTATTTGTCACTGATAAAGTTGCTACTGGGAGTGTGTGTGTATCTCGTGCTACATTTTGTCTGAACTTTTTGGATGAGCTTATGGAGCAAGACAGAACATGATGAAAGTAAATAATATGGGGAGATCTAGGAGATCATGTTACTTTATCGTTATCTCAGCCTTAATCTTCTAGAACCAGAGACTTAAAGCTGAGTATGCAGGCAGAGAGGAAAGTCTTGGAAATCATAACTGTCCTCAGTTAAGTAATATAACTTTATGGAAGTCTTGGCTTGGGGTACAGAGAAGGGTCATCCAGAATGAGGATTTTCAGTCTGTACAGTTGTTGGAAGCTCTTGGACTAGTGCTGAGACTCACAAAAAGCAACCAAGAAAAAACAAGCCTAATGTGTAGCAAATGTAAAGCTCTGATGTGGCCTGCTTGTTCTGGGAACTATGTAAGTCAGATGATTGCTCAAGAAGCCTTAGCTAGGACTTGGACTGCCCAGTGTCTGTTTTTGTGCTGGACTTAATCCACTGGTTGCACAAAACTCAATGACTGTGTAACCTACTAAAGAGGCTACTATTAAAAATAATGTAGAAGCTTATATTTTTGAAAGCTTTATTCTGTAATGTAGCTTAAAATACTTCAAAGTGTTCCTATGCAGTGGCTGGCTGGGTGAAACATCAAGCTGAAAAGTTTAGATGCCATATATAGCTGCCACATGTAGCCATGGGGCTGTTTCTGCTTAGTCATTTTTGTTGACACCGTTTTGCTTTTGGACTGGTGAAAGTCTCTTGGCTTATATAAAAGCGGTTTTAGTGAGTGTGGGAACATCAGTAGCTCAGTGTAAACTAAACACTAAAACTGGAAGCACAGCTTATGGTACTGTGTTGGCTCAAGTTAAGGCAATGGTAACTCAGTTCTGCTTTAGCAAGAGCTAAACCACTACAGGAGCACTGTGCTCTGTTGGCAGATCGTGTGGGAGACTGGGCACTGGACTTAAACAACTCTGTTGGGTTATGGGCCTGTAGTCTTCCTCACATCCCAAATCGGGTATTGGTTCAGGACTGGGATTAAAGGAACTGAATGCCTAATTTATAAGCAGCCACAGGATTCTCTTCCCAGTATGTTGCTGCTTGGCAGCTGCCCAGGTCAGTGCTGCTTTGGCTGTCAGCTACTGCTTGAGTTGCAAAGGATTCTACCTGAAACAGCTTCTAGAGCAATTCTAAGATATTTTTTCTCTAGGAAGAAAAATTTCTATTATTAAACTATTAGAAATGCAGAAAATATTGTTAGAAATATGAACCCACAGAGTGTAATATATAGAAGTAGCAAGTAAATTGCACTTGTTTAGGTGTGGACGTGATGGAAATGTGTTAATTTACTTACATTTAAAAACCACAGGATATTTTTAGCTAAACATGAAATCTCAAAAGAAAACTCAGTGTTAAGAAATGAATCCCTCCACATTATTTTTAATGGGTGTCTGACTTCTCTCCTTTTCCAGGACTTGTACAGTAGCTCTTCAACAGGGCTTGGTAGAGCACCAAGGGCTTGTTTCTTTTCCCTGGCTGGAGGGGGGAATTGGATCCTTTCTTTATGGAGCATACTCATCATCCATGTGTTTGTTTAGGAAAACTTCTGTTTGGGGTGCAAGTAGTTAACAGTAGTTGGTAGGAAATGACAGACGTGGAGAACAGGTGTCTCATTTTCTTGAGTGTAGTGTCAGTGTCACCAGGGGCTGCGGTTGGTGGGCAGAAGTCCCTCTGCCTAGCAGCTGAGTGCTGTGACTGAGTGTGGTGTGTGTGCCTGCGCCTTCCTTGCTGTAGTGGCTTCTCTATTCATTTGGGATTTTGGTGCATGGATTTCACCACTGTGTGAGTCTTGACTCAAAAGACAGCTGGTGCTACTAGTTAACTCTTCTGATATGCA
Organism: Syrrhaptes paradoxus; assembly: GCA_013400615.1. Lineage (NCBI taxonomy): Eukaryota > Metazoa > Chordata > Aves > Pterocliformes > Pteroclidae > Syrrhaptes > Syrrhaptes paradoxus. The sequence continues at coordinate 7,337 of VZTO01016842.1, read as the reverse complement.
GCATTGGCTTTATCCAGGGGAAGGAACCAAAACAAACCTTAGGCTTTAGTGTTTGCAAGTTCTAACGTGCAGCAGCTTTTAGCTATCCATGGTAAGGCAGCCAAGGATGATGTTTTTTATGTCCCAGTGTAAAACTTTCCTGAGACTTCTTTTTGTCTGCCAACCAGCCATTAGCTGATGTTCAGTTCAGCATAAATAATCTGGATGGAGAAGCTTCTTTTAACTTGCCTATGGTAATTCTATGTATCTTTAGTGGAGAAGGTGCCTGAGCTTATATCCATTGTTTTACCTCACAGTATTTCTGCAAGCACTACTATTTGAAGTCTGCTTTAGTATTGCTACTATGGAAGGAAAAAAGAACCTTCTAAAACAGACTGATGCTACCTCTTTTAAAAGAAGTAACATCATAATTTGCTTTATAGGCAACATCCACCAAGCAGATTTCCATAACTGCTGTAACTGAAGAATTTTGTCAATGGCTGTCTCCTTCATACAGTTTACAGATTTTCTGCATTGCTGAATGCCAGCTCTTGTAATCTTATTCCTTCTCACAAGATCTCTTGCAATATAGAGCTGCAAGGTCTTGGGTATGAGTCAGAGTGTAAGAGCTGGCTTTCACTGGGAACAAGTACAAGAACCTGAAAAATGTTTCAAAGAACTTAAGGATTAAAAAAAAATTACTTGGAGGCTGAGACAGATGTAAGAAGAAATGGAAATAGCATGAGTCAAGAAATAGAGAAGCAAATGTGTATGTTGGATCAAAAACAGTGTCATATTTAGAGAGAAGCATACTGAATTTGCCAGAGTCATAAGTTCTGGCGGGCTTGTTCACAGTCTTGTCACAGAGAAGTGATAACTAGCAAACAATAAATAAGCTAAATGTGAGTAGCTTGAGTTATAGCAATTGACACAGAACTTGGCATAAACAGTTTTATCCCTGTGGAAATGCAGAAATAAGGGAACTTGGGTTTTGGAGGCTTAAATTCAGGTTTGAAAGTCTTAAGGTGAGATACTAAAACCTAATATTTGCACTCTTTCTTTTGACTTCTGTAGTTATGCTCGATATTCTGTAATACAATATCCTAAAGGATCATCTCAGTATCCTGAAGAGAAATGGCTTTTTTGCACAAGCAATAGACAATTTTTTAATTAAAAAAACTCCTGCGTGAAAAAGCAGGTTATATTCAACTACTAATGTGGTGGAACTTTTAATAGCTGATGCTGGAGGACTGTCTGTAGCAGGGAGGCAGTAAGGGACTAGTGAAGTCCTCACTTCACATGAGACACTTACCTACTCTCTCTGCTCCTTTCATCTAAAAAGAAATAGGTGCATGAGCTTGAGTAAGTTCTATTTCCACAGTTTCATAGATGCCAGAGGGTGAAAACTGGTGTGCTTAGTGGAGGTGTGGCCGTGCTGTAGTTTTGATTTTGAAGCTTGCATCTTGGTTAAATAGCCTGTGATACTACCTTTTGTTTCTGGCATTGTCTTGAGAAAACATGATTTGGTTCAATATCCAAGTCTTTGTCCTGCAACTTGGAGAGTGAATGGTTGACCTCATCTGTTGACTGAACTCCTGCTGAGTAGCTTCTAAGAAAAGCCCTTCCAATACATTTCTTGGGATTTTAGCATTGAGTCATCTGTGCTGATAAATTTGACTCGGAATTACCAATGGCCAAACAAAGTCAGTATTCCTGCTGTCTGCCTCTTCAGGACCTTGGTTCCTCATGTGAGCTAAGCGCTTTCTTTTTCCCATGTGGGCTTGGACTCTTCTGTGCAGGGCTTGAATTAATTCTTCTTTCATTGTTTTTAACTGTGCTTTAAATAGTTTAATTCTTAGCTGGCAAACAGTGACTACAAGCTTATGGGCAAATCAGTTTGGACTTGGTGGAAACCTTTTTTCCATGAGGGTACAAGGTTTTTTCTTGAAGTTCTTCTGCATATACCTAAGGGCATTATAACAACCTCTGAATTTAAGTCTGTAAAGCCTAGAAATCAACACAAAATACAACTACTGGGTTTACAAAGAGGGAATATGTGGAGTAACTGTACTATGGAATGTAATGATGAAGGCTGTAAAATGTCTGACAATTTAAAATAAGTGCAGTAGTAATTGTAAAATGAAACAAAAATCCCTAATTTAATCTAGAAATTACTGACCAGTTGAAGGAATAACTCTTTCCTTCCTCTATCCTAAATACCCAAAATCATCAGGACTTTGTTTGTACTGTTGGAAATGCTGTATCAAGAGTTTCCATTTGGCATCAGTATGGCATTTAAATTAGTTTTTGACCCGAAGCTATCAGTTAAGAGATGTTCTCTTCCCCCCCACACCAAGCTGAATTTTGGGCAGAACTCATTTGGGGTGTTTCTTTGGCAGTCTCATGCTTTTTCCTGGAGCAGGCTTAAAACAAACTCGGTGGAGGCTACATCTAGATCTGACTTCAGCATAACTGTTTTCAGATAGTTACTGCCAGGTGGTAGACTTATATGAAGTAGCCTATAAATTTATAATCCTGTATTGCTTATCACTACTGGATAAAACTGTTAAACAAAAGGGAAAAAAAACCCCATACAACCCAAAACCTAAACAGGCTAACAGTGTATCTTCTGTCCTCTTTTCTAGTAGTTCAGAATGTAGTAAATAATTATCTCCAGAATTATCTCCACAGGTCTCAAATGTTTTCAGATTCTGAAAAAAATAATCTAAAGGAAGTAGGATGTTAGTTTTAAATATAAACATAGTGTGACTTTCTGTTCTGGTAACATTTTCTAGTGTTAAAGATAGACTTTAGTTTAATCTGTCTCCTCAGGGTTCTTATAAAGGTTTTTTTATTAGTAGAAAATCTGTTTTCTGACTTGCACACACATGCATGTATTGGAATCTAGTTTAGGAGACCATGTCCCACAGTTGTGAGTTATTTTGGCCCTTCTGCTCATGATGTACTTGGGTAGTTTTGGAGTCGGACTATGGGTCTCAGCTCTGGCAGCATGCTGTTACGTGTGGCAGGGAGTTGAGGATACTCGTCCAGGCTGTAAGTCCACCAGTAGGTGCCAAATCACTGACAGTCATGGGGTTTTTTGGTCATGTATAGAGGCATGAGCAAAAACAGCAAATGCATATCAGAGACCTAAAGTCACTCTTAAATTCTTTTTCCTACACAGAGCTCAACAAAAATCCAGTGGAAGGCTTTTCAGCGGGCTTAATAGATGACAATGATCTTTATCGATGGGAAGTCCTTATTATTGGTCCTCCAGATACACTATAGTAAGTACGGATACTTATACAGAAACATAAGTGAACTTGCATTTTCTAGTTGTAGTTTGGTCTAACTTCTGCTCACTTAGACCAGGTGAGTAGAAGTTAACATAAATCTTCATACTGACTAAGTTAGGTAATGCTATTCTGTTGCTAGTAAAATGCCTGTAAATAGCTGAATTTGCCATATAGAAGTTCTAAACTGCTTTGCTTCCCTGGGAAAATGCAACACTGATCCCTTTGTACTTGTGTAGAAATGAGAAAAAATAGGCTATACTTAGAGGCAGCTTCTGTTTCCTTGTGTATTTAAGTAAGGCAGGTATAACCCATTATTGGCTTATATTGCTGTGAGGCTCTAGTTTGCTCAATAGTACGGTTTTAACCCATTACAACTCCATGCTGGTGGTTGTAGGAAAATATTCAAGAGGGATGTAGTTGGGGAAACTGCAGCAGACCATAGAATTAGCCTCAAGTCCTGTTAGTTTGAGATGGGAGAACTTCCTAGTGTGACCTGGAGTACTTCAGTGTTGATCAAATTTGAATTGTTGACAGACCTTGCACAGTGGGCTTCAGAAAGCTTCTACCTTTATCCTAACTACTGGGTTCTTTTAATTGGCATTTGAACACAAAACGATGCAGTTCATGCAGTAATGTCTTTTTCTGGACCTTCAGTTTGCTGTGTTTTTGCACTGCTGTATACCTGAAACACTCTGGCACATGCAGTGTGTTGTTTTGGGTTTTTTTAAAGCTGTGGCTAATTGGGAGAAGGCTTTTTCTTTCTCGTAGAGGTTACATATAAGCATGTATTCTAGTTCCTGGGAGAAGGTTCTATGCCCAGAAAAGGGCAGTTTAAAGTGTAGCTATTGAAGATGATCTCGTTCTCCTTCATTAAACTATTCCAGTGGTAAATTACTGATACAAAAAGCCTAGTCACATTTACTTGAGATCAGTCATAGTTCCAACATGAAGTTGTTGTATACCTCTGTCTGCAGACTTGTGGATAAGTACTTAAGCATAGGAATTGAGTTGCTTTGCTTCTTATCAAGCTCACTACCTTGTGATTCTCACACCTTGCACGAGATGAATTTTCCAACTTCTGTTGACCTCTTTTGAACAGTCTTGTAGTGGTGCCATTATAGTCTCATGGCCTTTTTATAAATACTGCCAGTAAAGAAATACTGCTTCTAATTGAACACCTTCTTACATGTTAAAAACTGGAATAGCATTTTTGCCCACTTCAATAAAGTGCTGAGCTTATTTTGAGCTTTTTAAAATAAGCAGCTCTCTTCTGTTCCAGTCCTTAGCTGCTGCTTTTCAGGGTAGCATTATCCTGAATCCTTCCTCCCTGGTCTGTATCATAGTGACAGTAGAACATAATAGTTCAGCTTAACCAGGTGGTTCAAAATTTTCAAACTTTAGTCTCATTCCTGGTCCTACTTTATTTATTCTGAGTTTACCCAAAAAGATTTCAGACTCCGCATGACTGTACTGACAGGAGACCTCTTTATTGGGAATATTGCTAAAAATGGCACTGATCTCCCTTAATTGACAGCTGTACTTCATTAACTGGTTTCCAGTGTGTATCCAATTAAGGAGCTGAATTTACATGTACTTAAGGAGGGGCAACCAGGTATGTCATACAGCCTAGTACCTTTAGGATCTGCTCCTTTAATAAGGGAAAGAAGAACTTTTTTACTTTGAAAGAACAGACTTAAATGGTTTGGAGCCATCAACAAATGTAATCTAACTCCCCTTTGTCTTGACTAGTAGGGATGTTAAAACAGACAGTGTTTCTGGAATTCTTACCCTTCCCAGCATCAGGATTCTTGGAAACTGCCTGCCTTTTCTAAAACTTGTGGAAAATTAATGCTGTGGGTTCAGATCCCTTCAGCTGCTTTATTTAAAGAGCCAAGTCACTTAGATCTAGTGCTTTTTGGGTTTGAAGGGTTTTTCTGAGACACTTGCTAACATTGCACATCTTTGATTTGTGGTGGTAAAACTTGTTATTTCCTCAGTGGGGTGTGGATACTGGCTCCTACTCCTTTACAGATACAGGAAAAAAAATTGCACTGAACAGCTTTGTGTTCCCTATACCAATTATTTTGTTTGTGTGGTTACTGAGGAGTGAGTAGCTTGTCATATTGAACATCTTGTGCCACCTTCAGAGGCTGTGTTCCAGTTTTTGTAATCTCTGCCTTTTGCAATTTCAGACTTTGTTACAAGCTTCAATTACAATAGATGACGGTAACAGGGCAAATGTAATAGTAATTATAGATGGAATACTTAGCTAATGTAAGGCTTTCCATTTAATATAGGCCTCCACATTTTTCAAAAGGGACAATTTTTGGGTATTGAAACCTAGTTATTTAAAAAAAAAAAAAACCTCCCCAACAGACTGTAACGGTACTTAAGTATGGGCCTGAAACTCCACATAAAAACTAGATGTCTCTTGTTATTGTTTTGTGGTTTAGTGGGTAACTGTAATGCAGAACACCTCACTGTTGTGTCTGAGTCCCTTTTGCTCAGTATTGAAAAGGTAGCATTGGAAGTCTTTTTACAAAGTAATGCTGTAGACACAACTAGAAAGCTTTCTGTAACTTCTCACTGAGGCTCACTGCTGCAGTCTAATATCGGTAAATTAGGACCAAGGTGTCTAAAGGAGGAAAATAAACAGGTATCTGCTGGGCTGTACTTGAGAAGGGGGGTTATTGGCAGTGTCTTTTGCTGTTAATAAATAAATGTACTGGGAGGAGAAATCTAAGTTGTAATTCCAGGTGGTGAATTCCTTGGCAGTTTTGATTTTTTTTGTGTGTGTGATTTCCACTCCCCCCCCGGAACATCATACTAATTCTAAAAAAGACACAGCGTTGGGGAACTGGCAGTATCTTGTGAAAAGATCTTCTCAATCTAGAAGCTTTTTGCATTGCATATGGAAATGATGGTACTGTTGGTTACTAACATGATGTTAAGCTGTGTGAGGGGCAAACTTAGAGCTTTTGATACATCAGTAAGTTCCAATCTTCAGCTTAAGTTTACAAAAACTCTACTAAGATATCTTTGATTCCCCAGTGAAGGTGGTGTTTTCAAGGCTCATCTTACTTTTCCAAAAGACTATCCACTGAGGCCGCCAAAAATGAAATTCATCACAGAAATCTGGCATCCAAATGGTAAGAATTGTCAAAGTTTCAATTTCTTTTTGCAATTATGAACTAAAATATAGTGAAGACAAATGGATACATTTCTGTTCATGTTAGAAATATGAAACTCGCTACTTTGCCATCTTCACTTCATAGAGAAGTAATAACCATGGCAGTTTTTCATAGTGCTACTCTGAGAGACTGCTCCTAAACTATTTTCAGAAGCTATT
>VZTO01016841.1:0-44805 GCA_013400615.1 Syrrhaptes paradoxus | reverse complement strand
GGGGGAGCAAAGGGTGAGTTACCACCTCCCAAGCACAGGCTGTTTCCTCTGCCAGGTTGGTACCAAAGACTGTACTTCGTTTTCTGCAACTTCAGTGGCTCCCCCTTCTCCTCTTATTGCATCTCTTTTTTTTTATAAATAGCTTGTTATTTTTTTACTACAGCTGACTTCTCTTTTCTTCCTGTCACTTCTCTTTTCATGTCCACTTTTCACAATATTTTATTAATTACGTTTCTCCTTTTTTTTTTCCCCTGGCATTTATTACATCCCTGTCTTTGCCAGCAGAGAGGGCAGATTTCCTTCCCATCGCCCCCTCCCTCCTGTTCCCAGGATTGTTGCGGGCCTAGTTCAAAGCTTGGTAGAGCCAATTGCAAGTGTGTGACTATAAAAATAACAAAATACGTTCACAGTTTGGAACAAAGGATGTGGTTTGAAAACCTGTTTCTTCTCCCATTTGCTTCAGAGGACATCCTTGCTTGGAAGGGCTTTTCTTTCCAAAGACTCTGCTCAAAATGGGCATTTATTACAAAGAAAGTAATTTTTAATCTGGAGTGGCAGGCATACATATTCTACACAAATCATGTATATTTGGTGTAACTTAAAATTGCCATAGCTAGAAAGCCTATATGGTGTAAGTTCTAATGATCCTTAGCCATTCAGAGCAGAGCACACAGTTTCATAAGCTCTGTTTAAATTAGCATCAGTGTGTTTGCCTCTGGGAAATAACAGTCCGTTTCTCCCAGGTAAAAGGATGTGCTTGAATTGCCTTTACAAAGCCTTGGGATGAACTGCTTAGGAATGTGATCATCTCTGTGAAAAAGAAGCTGTATCATTTAAGCAGTGTCATTTTTATTCTAAAGTCAGCTTGTTAAAAAAAAAATCGGTGAAAACGGGCAAAAAGTGTGCTGCTTGCTAGCCAAGGTGGAAGAGCTTTCACTGAAAGTCTGACTGGGGCTCAGGTATTATTAAGTTTGTTATTTTCTTCAAGAGCCATGGAAAAATCCACTGATAAAAATAAGGCTGGAAACTGAGCAGAGAATTACCAAAGGGGAAAGCCAGTCTGAGAGAGGGGAGAGAAAGAAGGAATTAATAAAGCAGCAGAAATAGGGAAAGAAAGCAAGCAGAATAATGTAAAATATGATATAGAGCAAGTACATTATAGATCAGACAGCCATCCATCACATCTGACGTTAGATTATTCTTAACTAAGTATAGCTGGAAAAAGTATTAATTTAATATTTTTTTTCATGTAGAAAATTACTGAGGGATAAAGAAGTGCTGGGAGAGAATTTAATTAGTGGTGGGGAAAGTATACATACTGGAAGTTGCACTCTTTGACACACAGAGTCACACATGGGTGGGCCAGGTGAATGCAGACATTAGTAATGAGGATTAAATAGGGCCATGTTCCCTGTCTTCTTTCTTCATGGGTTTAAAACTTTCAGTAATTTCCCGTGGAGGAAATAAATTTTCTCCAGAACATGTATATTTTCGCCCTATGCCCATATGTATATTTTTCCTTGTGGTCTGCAGTACAATTTTGCACAGGAAATTTTAAACCATTTTTTTTATACCAGTCTGTTGCAGCAAAACCATTGCATAGTTTTCTTCCACCAAAGATACTTGCAAATCCTTTTTCTGACTTTTTGGTAATGAATTCATTTGTTTACCTGGAAATGAATTGATGATTTTGAATGAGAGATTTCTCCTTTTCAGTGCAACACCACTAGGATTTGAGTTTAGTGGCAGAATTGCTGAAAAGAGACATTTTGCAAAATTCTTTGCAGCTCTACGGGAGAGCCAAAGAGGGAGTGTTTGAAGTCTCAGCAGGGTTTTGTCACTCGCTCATCCTCCGCTCTCTCATGGAGCCGCTGCTGCTGCTGCACGCATGGGTCCCAGAGCAGCATCAGTCCAGGGCGGTGATGGGGAGGGTGAGGGCATTGCACCGGGCAGCCGTGCTCCCTGTGGTGCCTCTCGTGTGATGGGAGGGCTGGGGACACTGCCTCTGAGTCAAGCCACAGTCCTGCAACACACGTACTCATCACTTATTTATTTGCAAAATTATTTAATCCACCCCTGCTGAAGCAGCACTCTTGTTTCTGAGCAAGGGCCTGGAGGTTAAACAGGAGTGGCTGGGAAGAGCTCATATCGAACCACAACTGGCGGCTGTTTCATCTGTCCTCGGGCATCTCGTGTGCGCAGGCATCTCGTGTCCCCTCCCGGTGTGCGTGGTCCTTCCAAGGGGCTGAGGGCAGCTCTCACCGTCGCAAGCAACGGCCCCGTGAATGTGAGTCTTGGCACCTCCAAAAGGCAGCAATGACTCTTTATGCTGGAAAACCACTAGCAGGGTGGCTGGGCACTCTGGGAATAGATGAGTTACAGAACGTCGAGTTCTGCTAGGACCCTAGCAGCTGTCACTGCACACGCTGATGGCAGACAATGTTCAGTATAGTTCGTCCTGCTTGTTTTTTTTTTTCCTACCAAATTGAATGAAGGTGTTCCCTAAAGTTTCCAACTTCACTTTCACTGTAAAAGCAATGGCAGATATTTTGGGGGTTGTTTTGAGTGGGGAAATGCACACTTTTCAGATTTGCCTCAACTTGATGATGATTTGAAGTTACATATTGAAATTTTGCAGAAATTTTTACATGGAGCTTGACACGAAGGAGAAAGGTATCAGCACAAGTGGAAAACATTTAAGATTGTCAAAGTAGTGTGAAATATGAGAGTAAAGGGTTAGCACAGAGACTGTTTGATGCAACCTAAATTAGGTACGCAGTCAAGCCTTCCCCTTGCACCGAGTCACACTTGATGGTAAGGATCCATTTATAACTGCTTTACAAAGGGTTAGTCTGTGATAGGTGAAGATTAGAACTTTTTCAGTAATTTTTATCTCAGCATCCCTAGCATGTGATAAAAAAGTTTTTACACCTTCAGGAAAATTGCTATTACTTTTTTATGCAATGGGAATGGGCAAACACAGATCCAGGTGGTATGATGCTGCTGTCAGCTCACGGTGCCCCAGACCCCACCCTAGATCAGCTTCTCCTTGGCTAAATGTTGCAGTGAAGGCAGGCATTGTGTCTGCAAGTCTGCAGCCTGATGTCCAGAGCTCTGTACACCCAGACCCTCTGGTCCCACCAAGGGTTAGAGATGATGTAAGCAGGCAAAAGCGGACAAGTCCCAGGGCTTGTCTACACGGGAGCAGTGGGACACATAGGTTGTCCCCAGCACACCCTACCTGCCACGTGTGCTGCACCATTGGTGCCAGCAAGACTAACCACTCTGCAGGTCTGTGTTGCTGCCAGCGTGACATCCCTCCAGTCCTTGACATGACCACACAAATGATGATCCAGCAGCTTGTAGAAGTGACGCTACTTTCAGAGCCCAAAGTGCTGCTGTCTGACCTATGGTCTGACCTATTGAGCTGCAGGAGTCTAGCCCTTAAATCAAGGAAGACAAAGATGTAGCTAGATGGAATACAAATTTTTAAGTGCTTTTTGTTCTGTCTGTTTTTATGAGACTTTAAAATAGTTTTTGTCTCTCTACCAGAATTATTTTTTCCATATCAACTGATGAGTTTGCCTGAATCTGTGCTTTTTGTACCCAGAGATGGATTTTCCGAGTCCCCATTGCCTGGGCTGTGAGTTGTCCGAGCTCTGTCCTTACCTCCCTGCTAGGAAAAGGTGTGGAACCTGCAATATCTTACCAGAGACTTAGTTTTGTGAGAGCAGCAGTTGCTTTTGTGCCTTCTCAAAAGTGGGGTCTGAGTACCAGGGTTAAGCACAAACATTACGTTAACGTTTCTCAGCTGGATGGGAGTGCTCGGAGAACCTGGCGTTCATTATTGATGGTCCTGTATTGATTCTTGTTACATTAGCAGTGCATATTTTGGCGGAGGTTAAATCAGCTCAGTGCTAGCTGAAGAAAGTGGTAATTTAATAATGGTGATTTGCTCATTTAAATGAGCCAACGTGGCTTTTTCCTCTGTAAATTGTGTCTCATTCTTGTTTGTTGCTGTTTGTGTTCTGCTGTTCATTAGGCCTATTAGCTCCATAGTAATGATCACTCTGGAGCTGGATTCCCATTCCCATAAAAAATTTTACCCAAAACCATTCCCAAGAAGGAACAAATTACATTTCTGTTGCAAGGAAGTGCGTAAGGAGGTTGTCAGTGGTTGAAACAGAACAAGCAGCATCTTCAGAGCTTGGCAGTTCCTAGAGTGGTGGTGTTGGCTCAGGTCTGTTTGAGGTCTCACTTGCTGCGAGAACTGATTTTGACACTAGACTATGCTTCCTGCATGTAGTTTGTACCTAGTAGTAACCTTACCCACCTGTTTGAGGCAGAAGAATGAAAGACAGCTGGAGGAAGGTCTTCTAGCATGACCGGACAACCTGGGATTGACCAGGGCTGCCTGCTGATTTAGTCTGTGCTTAGATGTGGTGTCACAGGAAGGGTGCCATGAGCAGGGTCTACCAAGGTTTTTCTGTAGGAAAAATTATGATTTTGCTTGTTTCAGCTGCAGCCTGTAAGCAAGGTATTTTTAGGTCCTGATTGGGATGACCCTTACGAAACACAAAGAGCGCTTGATGTCTGTCTCATGGGCACGTTGCTTACAGGATCCTGGGGAGCAAGGGGAGCAGCAGGCGGAGTGAGGGCCAACTTCCCTCCCTTTTCCAGAATTTCACAGGAAGGGTTTTAAAATGCTGATGGTTGATTCATTCATTGTGCTCACACCCAGAAAGTCAGGTGGATGGTAGCACTTCTCCAATCTCATCTCAGCCAATCTACAAAATAAATTACTGTCAGCCTGCGGTACGTCTGCACTTGGTGCATTCAGACCTCTGAATATTGATAAACGTGGCTGATCTTACAGGGTAATAAATGAACAGTTAGTGTGAGGCCAGAACAAAATTGTCTTTCCAAATCTCAGTTCTGACCAAATGATCTTAGTCCTAAATATCCAGAGAGTACATTAGACACTGAATTTGGTATGGCCTTGTGCTGGACCTGGGAGAGCTGAGCAGTTTACATAGGGAAGGCAGAGAAAGGAAGATCTCAGCCCTGTTTTGCAGTGTGGGATAGGATGCACAGGAGGGAGAAGGCCAAGATGATGCTGTGGTCGGTGAGGGATGGGACACATCTAGGCACATCCCTAGAGTGCTGGGTCTCTGCCACGTTCTGCTTTTGCAGAGCAACCTTGGAGACAGTGTGGTCCACTTAGCACTAAGTCGTTCTTTATTAAAAACAGCATATGCTTATCAGGCATTTCATTTTCTGTCTCACTGCTTCTGAATACGTTGTTGTGGTTGCAGTAACCAGTCATGCACTTTTCTGAACCATTAGCTGGTTAAAAGCATTTTCTTTTAATGTCAAGAAGTGATAAGGGCTAAGTTACAACCTCCCTGAAAGTGTTTTCCTATGGGAAACAGCCTCCTGCATATCATACAATACACTCACTCTTCCAGGTCAGTCTCTTTAGAAGTAATTCTGTGAATCTGTCCTTTTTTCCCCGGTGATAATCAGAAGTAGCTCCATTTCTGTAAATGGAGCCTCTGGACACATCTCTCAACCTTCTGGCAACCTTCTGTGGGTGGGACTAAGCAAAGGCATACCTAGCATGGAGCTCATCTGGGACACCGCTGTATGAGATTAAAGATTTTGTTTTTTCTTACCCAGATTGATTTTTGCAATGAAAAAGTTCATCAAGCCCTGGAGATCTTCCTTTACAATTGAGTTACAGTAGTTACTGCAAATCTCCCACTTTACTATAAAAAGAACCGCTTTACTCTTAATTGGGAAATGTGCTCTAAGTGCATAAGGGGCAACATTTCAAACTTGCTGGGATCTGAATAGCATCAGTAGAAATCATTAAATAAAACAGATGTTTTCCATTTGACAGTCAATCCAAGGATAGTGGTTAGACCCTTTAATGGAACTTAATGAGACACTTAGCAGTCCATTTCCTACTGCTCCTGGCTTTTACTTACAGCATCATCCCGGCAGCGTGCAGCATTTGCAGGCAGAGCTGTGAAGGTCACTAAGCCTGTCTTAATGTGGCAGCGGTTTGAGCCCAGCGCCTGCACACAGCAGCGTGCCCACACTGGGTTAAAAGGGTCTTCTCCCCGCAATATAGTTCTGCTGACCTGCAATAATGTTTTCCCTGCAAAGTGCTTGAAATATTTGGAAATTGCTGACAGTGAAAGGGCACCTCTTCCTTTAGCTTGCCATCCCCACATTGCCTTCCTCCTGGGGTGGAAATGCTGGCAGCACCATTGGGGTTCATCCTACACCAGCTCGGAGGATGCAGAGGTAGATGGCAAAGCCAGGAAGCAGCACTGGGAGCAATCCCCCTGTGGGAGCTGGCTGGCAGAAGGGTGCCAGGTTATTTGGGTTGGGAAGCATCATTAAAGTCAATTCTGGCAAAACTGGGGATGAAAATGAGTCAAGCAGAGGGAAGAGGGGATTTCTTGGGTTCTCCACAGGTGCAATTCCATGAGAAGTAGAAAGGCAGTGAAACAAAAACGAAAATTTTGTGCAGACTGTTGGCAAAGATGCCTGTTCTTGAGTTCATTGTAGCTTTGAGGTCACTGAAAACATTGGTACTTTGCCTTCCTGGTCATAAAAATAAAAGGGATTTTTTTTTTTCCCTACAAAAGGCCAAGCAGTAAAGCAGACAGAATCAAGACTTATTACAGTTCACTGTTAGCCAGGAAGGAACAGCTGAGACTAATCAGCTTTCATTTAAAAGGATAGCATTCCCACTAAGCTCTTGTTGCTGCTGGTTTTATATTCTTATTCTTATTAATCGCTGCTGTTATGAATTTAAAAGGATGACAGCTTTAGGAAGATACTTGGGGAACCAGGATCAGGGATCCTCTGGGTGAGGTGCTGTCTCAAGACATTCATAGAACAGATCTGTTCATCCATAAGGGTTATCGAAGTCATCAGGAAAATAGGGTTCAGGAGAGAAGGCTGGGAAGAAAGATGGCTGGATCCAGAAAAAAAGCTGGAAGTTTTGATTTCCTAAATTCCTGAGGAAAGATGATGAAAATACTGTATTATGGCTAAAAACATTTCAACATCACAATTTCAGTTTTCTTGTTGTGTGATAGACAAAATTAAGAATTTTAAGAATATCAAGAGATTATTTCTATTATTTTGTTTTGTGAAAAGATCAAAATTTTTTATTTTTTCATGTTCATTTGAAATAAGAACAGATTTTGTAGTCCTAGTGCTTCCTGTGGGACTGGATTTGTTTATATACCTTATAATTTGGCAGAGACATTACAAAAATAAATGAATGGCTGTTTGAGGAGCTCTTGGGCTTCAGAGAAGCCTGTGGAGGGGTTTGCAGTTCTCATTGCAGCTCAGGCTTTGGGTGCTGTGCCCCAGCTGGGGATGGCAGAGCAGACGGGAAGCCACGTGCTGAATAGGTGCAACATACTGGATAGAGCACAACTTGGATAAGGCTGGTCCGTGCTTTTATGTGGGGTGTAGGTCAAGAGATTTGAACAAATTATGTTTCCCACAATATAAATTTGATAGCATTTTCAATAACAACAACTATCTTTGGTCATCTTCAGTAGGTGGACTGGATTTCTTTGGAAATAATAACACTACTTTTGCTCATAGCAAGCACTGTAGATAATGATGTGTCATTACATAACACTCATATGATTGACAGATGATAAATTGCCTAAAAAAGGTAATTCGTGAGCTAGTGGCTAGTGGAAGCCTATATGAAAGACTGTGAAGATACTGGAACAAAACACTGTCCTGAACACTGAAGAACTTGACATTATAAATTTAACAAAGATAATCTATCTTATTTTTAAAAGCATTTAGTAAATTACTGCGATAGATAGAAATATGTAATTTGTACAACTGCTCTATTGATTCCATGTTCAGCCCAATAGTGATGATGGTAAGGAGGATGAACTCTTACAATCTGCATAAGAAGTTGTCTTGGGTATTTCACATTTATAGCCCATGAAAAGATCTCACCGTGTGTGCAAGTGTCTGAAAATTCAGAGCGGATCAAAAAGTCTCTTATTTTTTTCAGCAGCCATGTTCCCTTCTGAAGGATATTCTTCAAATTAATTGTAAATTCTTGCTTTTGATGAGCAGTCGTAGAGTTTTTCTAGCTTTCCCTGTTCTTACTCAAATCTAGAACAGGGTAATATTAGCTAAGTTTGTAGCTCATTTTGTGAAAGTGATCACCAGAAAACATGGGAAAGATGAAGTAGATGTTAACTCCTAGGAGGAAGCTAGTTAGCAATAAAAGAAATCAAAACCACGAAAAAGGGGTTCTTCAGTTTTGGAAAAGGAGATCTGGAAAAGGCCATATCATTGGTCCCCAGTATATCTTTCCAATGCTGAAGAAGAGATGGAAAGATTCTCTTTTTATTTTTCAAATATAATAATGCAATAAAAATAGGTCATGCCATTTAGTGTGAAACAGGCCATGGTTTTGAAAAATCGGTGCTTCCAGTTTGTGTATTTCTTGTGGGTTTTATCACTCAGCGCCCACGTTACCTAATTATATACACCTCAAATCAAAGCTTAAGAAGAGCTTGCTTATTAAAATCTGTCATTGCTGTTAGAAAACATGTCACTGCTACACACATTTTGTTGGATTTGTGCCTTGTCACCACCATTGCCACCTCAATACTCCGCTTACCCCCGTTTACCCGTTGTTTTTCTAGACGGGTGGAGATGGGGGAGAGCTCAGCAGGTTTCTCTTGGGGGCAGCTGCAGCCCTTTGGTTGGGATCTCTCAGAATCACCTTTGCAGAGCTTTTAGCAAAACTAAACGAGTAGGACCCACAGCGTATGTTACTGAGATCTGTATCTGTGCAAGTTGCCCACATGCTCTGATCTTCTTTCTTTTGAGGGATTAATTACCTGTTAGCTCACTTTTCAAAGGCGTTTTTTACTTGATGCTATCTTTCATCTTTTCCCCTTGTTCTTATGTGTACTCTTTCATACTTGTCACTGAGGAATATTGGGACAGAAAACTTTTATCTCTTCCAATATTGGATTTTGCTTCATGATGTTATTGCTGTGTCTGCAACAACCCAATTTCCTCCTCCTCTGTATATACCTTTATTGCTGAGTTATTATCCAGGTAAATTTTCTCTCTTGTCACTCTGCCATTTGACACAAGGTGATTAATTTAATAACAGAGTTTATTTTGTAGAAGCTCCCTGAAAAGGCTGTCCAGGTGATGGAGAAAGGTGTCTCCCATGTGTGGTGCACTGTAGCTGTATTTTGAGGGCCTTATTGTAACTGCATTTCACTCCTTGGCAGTTCTGCTCAGCCTTGGATACAGTTCTCCAACTTGGGGTGTATTGCCCAAGATGGAAGAGACAGCAGTGAAGAAGCAAAGAAGCCATTCATTAAACCTGAGCAAATACAGGGGGAAAAAAAGTGTGAATATTAACTTGATTTAAAAAATAAATTAACTTTAGCTGTGTTCTCATCCCCTTTGGCATTTATTTTCCAGAACTCTGCATCCCATCAGATTATACAAGTGTAAACGTTCTCAGAAAGCTCGTTTTTAGCTAGTGTGCTGAATTATTTGTGTGACCCCCAGGGACTGGTTCCTTGTAATTACACAAATAAAGTACTTGACTTACTTGTAGCTATGTGCTGTAGCTGGTGCAGTGTGCAGTTGTTGATGAACATTAACCATGTTTTACTGGTACATAGTGATCACCAACAGACCCTCCCACCAGTTTTCCCTCAACACCACCATGGACTCATTTTGGGAGGGGATGGAGAACCTTTATAGTGCACAGTTCCTAATTCATTTCAAAACCATGGTAGCACCTTGCTGCTGGTGTCGCCCAAATTTCTTTTTGTGCCAACCAGACGCTGGTGACAACAGTCTGCCATGGCCAAGAGATTAGTAGCGTGCTGCAAGCCTCAGGATGAAATAAGCTTTCTCAAGTAGAGACAGCCCCAAAAGTTTCAGTCTCTGCAGTTGGACTGTGCAGGCAGAGATTTCAGGAAACCTGTTTTCAGGGCTGTAGGAAACTGTCGCTCCAGAAAGCAATAATAAAGGTGCAGAAGAGTCAGTATGGAGATGCCCCTGTGTTCCTTGGTGTGTACCTTTTCTAAGAAGTCAGAGGACAATGCAGCTGCTTCACTTGTAAATGTATGATACGGTGGTAAATGTAAATGTAAATACAGAGGGCGTCTCCTCTTTGCTGGGAAGAGTCGCTTTTCTGCAGGCAGGACCCTCGGACCCTCATTAGCAGCTCTTGCTGTGCCTTTCAGCTGTGTAAAAGGGAGATGTGCCCATACTCCTCATGTGAACTTGGGACTGGATGCTCTTCCACTAGTCCTAGCTGAATCCTCCATGCATCTTCTGAGTGTGAAAAGTTTTACGGAAAAAGAAAAAAGACAGGTTTATCAATGTAGCTGGAGATAGTGAGAAGACAACAAGGACTGGGGCTATTTCAGGACTTTTTATGGGTTTAAAGCAATAAATCAAGAGACCCCAAACCCATCTCAGCCTCAATGTGCAGGAGAGCTTGATGGAGTCAGGGGAGGCAGGAAGTGTCTGTCCTAAAAACAGTAGCGGAGCAAGACGCGTCCTGGGGTTTTAATCCACACTAGGAGATAAATTCCTCGTTAGCCTTGGGCAAAACATGTAAGAACTTGGTTTCTCTTTCTTCCTTCGTAAAATCGGTCATGGGGGAATATCATTCGAGCTCTGGCAGGTGCTGCTGGCAGACAAGTCCTGCTTCCAAAAGCAAGGAGGGAACTCAGGGAGCCAAGTCTCGTGATAAACCGGGAGAAGTACTTTGCTAAGTCACCCCAGAACTTTCACATCTTTATCCCAAGTGCTGAAGCTGCTACTGAAACTAAAATGCACTTCTGCTCTAAGTCTTTTTCTTTTTTTCAGTTTTTGAACGTTGCATTGCTGCCTGTCTCTGAGACCCCTTCTTTCTTGCTGCCTCTGATGAATATTTTTCATCTTTATGATCTTTGGGCCTTGATCTGGGGTTTCTTGGGGCAAGTAAGTCCTTCTTGCCTATCTGGGATATACCCAGCACGTTCAGAAAACTGACAGAGTAAATGAACAACAACAATATTATAAAGGTCTCTAATGAATTTATTTATGTTCTGAGCGAGAAAGTAGCCCACTAACAGATTAAAAACTATGAGGAGATAATAAAAACAGCTAAGTCCAAATGCTTTTTTTTTTTTTAGCAGTATGAATTAAAAGTGAGAGAGCTTAGACCTGTTGTGCTTTGGCTCTCTGCCTGTTGTAAAAGTAGGTTATTAGTAAATCACTGAACCATATATATATTTTAGAAGTGTCAGATTAAAGACCCCAATGATGTGCCACCATATACATCATTTGACAGCTAGGTTACAAGTTTTTGTGATACAATTCACATGAATTTAAAAAAAAATATGTGGGTAATTTTTCTGTGTGCAGAAATAATTCAGCCCTTTGCAGTCTTGGCTGGTATCACTACTGACTGCAGCGACTGGGAGCAGGAAAGGTGAATCTCTTAAAAGATTATATTTTTCTAAGCACACTTCAACTATGTAAATGTGATTATACTCAGATATTATTTAGTTGTCTTCATTTTCACAATGGAGTGCAAACATTAATTACTTCTCACAGCTGTAATCACTGCTGGTTTACAAAATAAGAAATTGAATATAGTGCTTTGCTCTTCTTAGTATGTACAGCTCCCTAAAGTGTGTCTCTGAGAAATGAGGCTGTTGAAAGAAACTTGTCCCAGGCCAGGCTGGGAAGTGTCCAGCTTGAATTAGGCAATTGCGGTGCCCTGACCCCAAATTGCATTGGCTGATGTGAAAGGTCAGACGAGGTTGTGTCCGCAGCAGAAGATGAGATCTAGACCATCACTTGGCACACCTCTTTTGTCTTTTTCAATAATGATAAGGTTTCGGTGACAACAATGCATGAAAGATGGGCTCTGCTGCAAAGAGGGAGCGTCTTGTTTTCTGTATAATTGCCTCGCCGTCTAGACAGGTCCTTGCGATCTGGATGTTGGGTAGGCAGCTGCTTGGTTTTTAAGCTAGACTTTTATAATTCATTTTAGAGTGAGTTTGGCAAGCTTGCTTTTAAAAGTGATGTCGTAGGCTGGCAAGTCCAGTCTTCTCTCATCTGAGAAGATTGTTAGAGACGATTCCAGTACTTAAAGAGGGCTACTGGAGAGATGGGGAGGGACTCTTTATCAGGGAGTGTAGTGACAGGATGAGGGGTAACTGGTTTAAGCTGAAAGAGGGTAGATTTAGATGAGGTATTAGGAGGAAATTTTTTCCCATGAGGGTGGTGAGGCAGTGGCCCAGGTTGCCCGGAGAAGCTGTGGATGCCCCATCCCTGGAGGGGTTCAAGGCCAGGGTGGATGAGGCTTTGAGCAACCTGGGCTAGTGGGAGGTGTCCCTGCCCATGGCAGGAGGGTTGGAGCTAGTTATTCTATGATTCTATGATTGTGTTCCTTCATGGGATGAGACAAGTCAAGAGTGGAGGCCACCTGGGTCCCAGCCTATGCTGCTGCCCACCCAGGGCACAGGCGGGCAGGGCAGCATCTCTGGCTGCTGTTTGTGGTGGCTTCTATGCCCAAAAAGGAGGGGCAGAAGAATCAGGTACAGCAAAGGTCCTCCTGTGTTTGCACCCCGCTGTGTTTAGGGAAACAGGACTTCACACACCCTATCTAGGATTGAAGAATAAGAAGCTTCATTATCACATTTCCTGCCAGCAGAAATAGTCTCTGGAGTGCAATAGTTAGGCTAGCCAAGCTCACCATAAAAAAGAAATGCTGTAGCCCTGGGTGATTTCAATAACTGTTGTGAATAGGCGTTGCCCTATGCTGACCTCCTCACAGTTGTCCGATAAAGCTTCACATAGATTTGTAAGGCATTTTGCAAAAGCTGGTGGCATTCTGCTCATGCAAAGTGTTACTTAATAGATGGAAATACATGCCAGTGCTGTCTGAAATGTTTTCCAGTCCAAGCCTAATTAAATTTCCCCAGGAATCCCATTGCCAATCAAACATCTCTGGTTTGTTCAGACCTTCGATGCTTTGGTTCATCGGAGACACCTGTGTGAAAGACCAGCGGCAGCCCAGGTAGCAACACCTATTAGTAAGTTGGCTGCGCTTCCCATTAGCAGATACTATTTTCAGCTGCTCTGTACTTGGTCAGAATTTAAGATTTAAAATCTATCAGTTTTCAATTTCAGGCTGAAGTTTGTAGGGAAGCTTCAGCTCTATCACTACAACTATTTCCAAGAATTGGACGTGGAAAATACATTTTTTTGTCCATTTATATTCAGTCAGAGCCTTGGGATGGGATTTTCTTATGTCTCCATAATATCTGAAACAAGAAATTTTCATTTGCGGTGAGTTCAATATGTACTCTTGCCCTTGCTGTAGGGGGAAAAAAAAAAAAAGCTAGAGTTTGACTTTGGCATGAGCTTTTGTAAATCTCTTTTTGCAGATAACCAATAAAAACATATTAGGGATTGGCAGATAAGTTTTTCCCCAACTGAGTTTGCCTTGAGCAAAAGAACTATGTGGAATTTTAATTTTTTTTTTCTTGGAAATTTGGGGAAAAGGTAAGCGAGGGGAACAGCAGCAGTGGGGCAGGAGGCACAGAGGAGAGCAACAGTGGGGAGTGGAAGCAGAAGGCAGAGAGAGGCTGGTGGGGCAGAAGGGTTTTATCTACACAAGTGTGCTTCTCCCTTCCCATGCCAGGTTTCCTGAGTTCAAATGTGATTTTTTTTTTTTTTTTGGTCTGGAAACCCTCTGACCAAATAAATCTTTACTGCTTTCCATTAGTTCGCACAGAGGAGGAGAAGCATCCTTGTTTACTGGCTGCTCCTGATGCAGCACTGATGAATGACAGAGAGGGTTTCTTCCCCAAAACACAGTGCTGGAGGTTTTGTGTATAACCTGTGCTCCTGGCTCCAGGGTGGGATGCTTTATTCTGCTGTTCGTTATACAGCAGAGAAATCCAAGTCCCTCAGAGCAATCCTCCCCGCATCCCTGTTGCAAACTCTCTGCCTGCATCTAGCTGCAGTTCTGTGGGTTTGCAGGACAGGCAGCAGTGCACTCCTGACACAGGACTTGCTGTTATCCTCCTGCCTGCAGCTCCTGGCTTCAACCCCAGCAGCTTTAAACCCAGAGATGTTGAAACCCACAGAGGAGGACCCGGCGTAAGGCAGAGGTGAATGGAGGATTGTATCCGAGCACGGCAGCGGTGTGTTTTACCTCCGTTCACAGTGTGAAGGTTTTTGCTGTCTAGTTAAGCTCTCAGAGAATGCAAATTTGCAGCAGCAACTGTAGGCGCTTGATGGTGGAAGAACAAAGTAGGAATTTATAATGTGCATCTAATTGTAAAGAGAAGGATTTTTTTAGTAAGAGATCAGCAGTAGTTCAGAGTAATAATCATTTTAAAGGGTGACTCTAGAATTAGTTGTTATTTTGTTTGAGTCCTTTGAAATCGTTTCCATACTATATAATTATCTTAAATTTTAAGTGCTTCCTGCAGCGATAATGTGTGCATTTTTGCATTCTTATGTAAATGCTTTAGCAGTTCCCAATATAGAATTGGAAATGTCATTCAAAACCAAGTAATGGCTTTGCAAAATCTAGGGGAAGAAATTAATCTTTTTTCTTCCACATCGTTTACAGTTTGTATTCTGTGCTTATGTGGTTGTGTTTTCAGCTCTGACAGAAGCCACCTTTCAATAACAAACATCCGGTGCTGGATTCAGCAAAGAGCTGAATTTCACCAATCTGAGCTTAAAAAGACAAGAGACCAGCAGCCAAACTGTTCTATCCTATAGAAAGAAAATAATTACTTTGTATACTCAATTAATCTGTGCTCAGACATCCCAGGCAAAGCCAGTTAGGAATAATTATAGAACCATTCCACTGTAATGGAAGTCCAGGAATCCCTGACAAGATGATAATTTTTCTGCAGTGGTGCTGAATTAAATAAACACGAGTAGCTGCTCCCTCTGAGCACCCATGGACGTGGCGGAGGGCTGAGGCTGGGATCAAGGGCCTGGAGTGTGTCACTCTTGAAAGTTTGCTGCAAGTCACATACCCCAGAGATGAGTCTCTACCAGCCTGGGCAGCTGGAGCTCTGCCAGCCCCAGTCTCACTGCACATTGCTTCCAGTTCAGCGAAACACCACCAGCCCACCTGGCTGCGCGGTGAACCCCCAAACCCAGGGAAGAGTTAGTTACCCGCTGAGCTGCAGATGTGCCTGTACCTATGGCTGATTTTACAAATGCAAACACAACGCCTAAAGCAATATTGGATGTTCAGTCCGAGTCCCCTGAAGGTGCCGTGTAGGAACAAGAGGGGATATTGACAGGTCGCTCTGGGAAGGTGCATTTGCCTGCTCAGACAGTAGATCATTTTGTGAGAGGGAGAAAAGGAATGTGCCCGCAGCTTCCCCACGAGGAGAGCTTCAGCTCGC
Organism: Syrrhaptes paradoxus; assembly: GCA_013400615.1. Taxonomy (NCBI): domain Eukaryota; kingdom Metazoa; phylum Chordata; class Aves; order Pterocliformes; family Pteroclidae; genus Syrrhaptes; species Syrrhaptes paradoxus. The sequence continues at coordinate 29,326 of VZTO01016841.1, read as the reverse complement.
GATGCAAGGGGCTCGCTTGCGCTGTAAAGCTGGTAATGGGGGAGGTTGTATTTGAAGTAAAAAAACAAGGCAAGAGTTCTGCATTGTACAGGAGTATGATGATTAAAATATGAGGTTTAAAAGACACTGTGTTTCACTGAAAAGCTAGGGCTTAGATTTCAAAGCAGACTGGGAGTTCAGCCACATACCTTCTACTAGTTTCAAAGAAGGATTTTTGTCTACCTTTGCTGAGATGTTTTGAAAATTGACATAAATTCTTACATATCACTTGCTTTTAATAATGTAGAACTCAGTCCTGGAGCACTAGCTCAGGCAAAGTCGTGATTCATTTCAGTGGGAGCCTTGCTGAAATAGGACTGTAAGGTCTGGGGGCCGTTCCAGTGAAGGGGAAAGAAATCCCTGTAAATATTGCAAAGCAAAAACTGTATCTCGGATGTACCCAAGGTAATTTCTTTCCATTTCAGCAGTCAGGCTGCTGATGCCAAGGCTGATCTGGGGCAGGCTTTCCCTGGCTTGGACGAGAGCAGAACTGAAATCTTCCTCTATACGATACTTGGTGTTAAAGCTCACCTAACCCATGTCATGTTGTGACGGGGACAGCAACTTGGGGCCACCTTGGGACAATCTGTGCAGCTCTGCTGAGCTGCAGCCCACTGGGGTGGACCAGTCGTGCCGAGGCTCCCAGCAGAGCTCACAGACTGGCCTCACACCCCCACAGTGACGCTGGCAGAGGAACAGGGCTGGCTCCTCTGCAGCTGGGTTTGTGGTTGGTAGGGAAAACCTGCCCCTCCTCCGTTTGCTTTGCCCACCATGCCTCTCACCCCTCTTCTCTCCCTCCTTTCCAACCTGGGGCTTATCTCTGCTGGTTCCTATTCCTCCCACCCCTGCCCTTGCCTCCCTGTGGTGTCCCTGCTCACCCCTCCCCACCTGCAGGACCCTGTCCTTGTCCCCATGGCAAGATAAGCCTTGCTCTGCCAGCAGCTGGCTCTGGGCTGTGGGTGCCACAGTGACACAGGGCATGGCAGTGGTGCCCTGGGACATTGCACCTCTTCTAAAGGACCAGAGGCTTTAGCAGAGCTGTGTTTGTGGTGTAGGAGTCAAACACAGCAGATCCACCCTTCCTTATCCTCTCCGGGAGTAATTTATCCCAACTGTGTTCGTTGAGAACAGGAAAATCCCAGACTGACCCAGCTCCTAGCTTTGGTGTTTCTTTATAATGCCTGAAGGTAGATGAGATGAATCAGAGCTTGGACTTGTACACACAGGTCCAGATTTGGACTCGAATGGATCCTCAGGGATATTTAGACAGATGAATCCCATTTATTTTGTTGGTAGTCTTATTTTATTTCAGTGGTGGAATTTAAATGGCATTTAGTTACCCCATTTGGTCTCCACAGGCTTAGCCTCAAAGCGTTCAAAGTCCAAGGATGTCCAAGGAGTCTTGCTTGCCTGCAGGAAAACTGCATTTCTGAACTTGCCAGGACATATTCCTTGTGCAGACTTAAGCAGGCAGATGACAGGATTCATCAGCATTTCCCTTGCATCCTTGGTCTGCTGTGTCTCGTTCCTTCAGCCTTTTTCGCTGCCTGTTAGGTTACAGTAACAGCAGGTAGCCCTGGACAGTGAAATGGCAGATCAACCAGTGGGTGAATTGGAAGATGATCACCTTTTCTGATGGACAAGCTCACCTTTAGACTTCCAATTGCAGGGTGGTTTAGCTCTCTGCCTGGCTGGCTGCAGCCAGCTGTTATTTGCTGACTTGGAAACAGAGAAACAGATTTTAAAAGCAGAACTGTTCCAAGGCATTTGAGGTTCTCAAGAAAAAATACAACAGTAGATTTCAAAACAAGCCTTGGACTTTCAGATTCCTCCTTGCAATACAACACACATCATTTGTTAATCTAGAGCCTAAAGTTCCTTGTTTTAACTGTGCTTAAAAGGGCTTTCTGTGGCAAAGATACAAGGTTTGGTTTTAAAATCAAGGTGGTCACACCAGTCAACTTTTTGTATGATTCAGGGACAAAGGTTTCTCTGCGCTAGAACTGTTCTAAATCCTTTCAGGAAGCTCCCTGTCTGTTCAACAGGTAACACTCTCGGAGAGATTGAGATGTTCCTTGACTCAGATTCTCAGGAAGTCTGAGAGACTTGCTGGTGCAGATGTGTAACCCAGGGACTGGTCATACCTGTGTTTGAATTTATTGTTTTGCTACTTTTTTCCCTGTGAGATAACTCAGAATGGCAGCAGCTTCTCTAGAAATATTATAATACAGAGCTCTGCAGCGTTTGGCTCATGGAGCAACTGTTCTTCACCATTCCCAGAAATCTGCGATTGCAGTCCAGGCTATCTGAGGTTAGGGTTTTAAATTCCACCTCCTAGAGACATTTGGGTGTCTTCCAAGTTTAAATTAGCTTTGCAAGTGTTTTACCAGGGCCCCATTTCTCCTCTGCTGCTTAGACAGACGCAGGACGGTGTCTCCCAAAAGTCTGGCTCCAGAGTAACCTGTCACACAGCGCTGGGCCAGCGGGGAGACATAAAATAGCCAAATGACAGACCCTTGCAGAGTCCGTATCACTGTCTGGGAAAGAAAACAGAGCTTTGTAAGCTTATCTCTGTGCACAGGCTGCCTCTTGGAAGGACGGGGGTTCCTGTTAGACCATGCATTTGTTTAAGAGAGAACATCCTGTAAATCACGGAAAAATCACATGTGTTCTTAACTTCGTTAGAACAGCTGTTGGGGGACTGTTAAGAGGACACATAATATTCGGTCCATGTCTAGATGTTAACGACATTGCGATATAATGAAGTGAGGTATCAGAAATGTTTGTTTCTTTCTGCATTATGTGGCTTGCTGGGGGCCCCTGTTTAGAAGTAACAACTGTAAAACCCAAAGAGACTGGATTTTGGAGGCAGCTTCCTGGGTCCTAAGCTCCAGCGAGGTTTCCCTGTGGCTCTGGGCTGCTTTCGAGGGGCCGATGAGAGGTGGAAGTGGCTGTTTGCTGCCCTCCTGCTCTGTCTGAGCTGTTCCTAGAGGCACGTTCAGGCTTTGCTGGAGAGGGCACTGCGGTTTGGGTGCTGACTGTGATACGCAGCCTCACATTCCTAAAGCTACGTGGTGCCAACTCGCTTGTTAGAGCAATGCAGTGTTTCAAATGCTAGTGCACGACTTTCCTGAATTACACCAGGCATGTATGTGCTCCTGGTGCAGGGAGGATGGGCTCTGCTCTGCTGCACAGTTCTTCATGTGCAAGGTGCTGGAAAACTTCCCCAAATGTGAATTTCCATTACTTTGATCCTCAAAGTGTTGCTTATGAGAAATGCATGTATGTCGTTTACCGAGGGAAATTCAGCCTGTTCTCTGCATAAGTGTCCCTTCTTAGGTGGGGTCCTTACCTGCTGAAACAAATGTTTTCTCCACTGAGCATCAACTCTCAAATAAAGGGTTACTTTCACATCTCATCTCCCTTGTATAATGTTTAATTATCTTGTTTTTAAAAGTTTTTGCCATCTGAAATCTCTCAAATCCCTCAATTAGCCTGCCACCTAATACAAACATCCCTCTGAGATCCTCCTAGCAGCATATGTTCAATAGTGTAATTTAGGGAGCCATGAGGGCGGAGGAATTCCAAAAAGCGTTGCAGCTCTGTATCGAGAAGCAGGGTTTGGCTGCCAGTAATGCCCTGGCACTGTCAAACTACCAAGGTTTTAAAAACATCCATCCGTGGCATTCATGAATAAATGGATTGCAGTAAATCAAATTCATTTGAAAAGGTCTCATTACCATTTTGTCATCCAGAGATGCTGGTTTGATCAGGGTGGAGCTAACCAGCTCCTGGAACCTGTGACATTCCTATTATTATTAAGCTTAATCTTTTTTATTTGCACCTCAGAGTAAGCAAGTAAGCTGAATTAATAGTGATAAATATGAAACAGCCTTGATTTCTTAAAGCAAGATGTACATGTGTCTTTGCAGACTATGTGAACATTAGGAAGTGAACCAAGCTGCAGTAAAGGCATGGGTAGTATTTCCCTTGGTCGTAACACATTTTGAATCAGGTCCTGAGTCACTGCTTCTGTTCAGTGTAATGACCTGCTCCTACTGCATTTAATTCTTTACAGAGGTGTACAGTGGGTTCCCAAAACGTGTTTGGTAGCATTGCTATAGGTGAGGCACCTCTGTGGCAGTAACTCCAGCCCAGCAGTGCCAGGGGATGGTCTGGGGAGAGACCAGCCTGAGAGCACTGCTAACTGCATACGAGGAACAACAGCATACAGGACAAATGTCTTTGCAGAGAACTACAGCATAAAAGGATGGTATTGAACCCCGAAGTGTCGGCTGATCCATAGCGCCATAAATACGCATCCACATTAATAAAATATACAGACCAAGTGGCAGGGCTGTCCTTCCATGCAGAATAGACTCAAAGCTGACAGTGAAGCAAGGACCTGTTTGATGTAATGTGGCATTATTTCTTCTCCTGCAGCTCATGCTGTTATTTATCTTCCGCTTGCAGCTTCTCGCTGTCAGTGAGCAGAGGCAATTTCTAGCGTGCAGAAAGAGCGCATTCAGCAGCATGTGTCTCAAAGCACTTCCTCTGGGGGGGACCCCATCTTTCTTCTTTAGTGTCAGCGAGGTGGCTGGTGGTTGTTTGGGGAGGTCCGAACTAAGCTGGGGCTGTGCTTGGGACAGCTACCTGCCCAGCCTTTGGGTGGAAAACCACTGCCTCCACCAGTTTGCCATCATAAACATAGGGTAGCACCTCAGCAGAGCAGCAAAGGACAAGGAGATCACGTCTACATCAATTTACCCATCATGACTCCCAGCAGTCGTAAGACAGGCTTTCAGCCAGGTTGCAGGTTACCACAGAAACAGCTTTCCCCTTTATCACCTAGTCCCATGGGAAGGACTGTAGCACTTGCTCTGACTGTTGTTCGTTCAGCTGCCCTTCCCCCAAAAAATAGAAACTTTTGTATGTTTTCCTTTTTTCCATAGAATTTTAGGGGCATCCACTGCTAATAGGGTTGTGTCCCTGCTTGTAATTAAACAGAGAGATTTAGAGCTTGCTGCAAACACTGATTAGATTGTTGTTTTTCAGCACTTTAAGATAAATCTGTATGAATTCATGGGTTCCAGTCTGAAGGAGATCTCTTCCATCTCCTCACCCCAGGGCTGATGTCCTGTATCTAGGATACAGCAGTAAATCCCCCACTCTTCTCATTAGCCCTGCTGCTTCTGCAGGGCCCAGCTGGGGACCTCCCGGTGCTGCGGGAGCTGTGACCACAAAAGTGTCAGGGGAGCGTTTGGTGATGCAATGCTCCAGCCCTGCCGCCCATCCTCCCTGCCAAGGCCGGGGGTGCCCCAGAGTGGCTGTCACTGCCTCCTGAACCCCATCCCAGGTCACCTTCTCCTACAACCCCTCCCAGCCCACAGAGCTCCAAGCAGCATTTCGGGATGGTACAGGCAAGGCACTCGGTGTGGCAGCAGAAAGGTTGTGCTGCCCTTCTCGCCCCTCGCTTCCAGGTGGTGTTTGAACAAATGCTGGCCAAGTCACCTTGTTCCAGGAGCAGATTAACCCATGGCTGCTGCCCTGCGCTCTGCAGCCCCAGCAGCAGCAGTGTGGGTTTCCCCCAGTGGCAGCGATCACGTAGACGAATACAAGAGTAATTGTGTAAAAGGGCTGCTGGGACAGGAACGTGTTTGCTTTCTCAGCTGCTCTTGCCAGCTTACAGACATCTCCCCCCCACAACAGCCAGGCTGTGACAAAGCGATGTCTCTTCGTGCCACACTCGTCTGCCTGATGAAGTGACTTTTCCTTGATGCATTCTTCCCACAGCTTGTTGCAGCTCGGTGGAAGATGCCCTCTGCATGGTTTCTCTGTCCTCACAGCCCACAGAGGCAGTAACATAAAAGGCCAAAGGGAGAGCTGGCAGGCAATTAGCAACTCAGAGGAAAAAACCACAAGTAGTTTGCTCTAAACGAGACAGTTGAGGTGTCTCCTGAAGCTCAGGCTCCTCTTAGTCCTTCAGCATCCCATGACACTGGCCATGTTCAGTGAATGGCCAATGGGCTTGCCCATTAAACCAGTGGGATGCAGGGCTGTCTTGAGCTGAAAGCAGAACGTGGGCTCCATACTTTAAGTGGACTTTTTCAACTTAGATGTCTTTTCCTTTTAAAGTAATGTATGACACACTTAAGCTGAGGACATTCTTCACAACAGCTGTGTCAGAGAGATTTGACAATACCAGGATTTGATGTCAATTATAACTGCTAGAAATCTGATTGCACTGGCTGGCAGGTTATCTGTGTAATAACGGGTACGTTATAAAATAGGTTGCTTAGCGTCTTTGGGGCTCTCTGCTCTAGTTCTGGGGAAGAAAGCTGTCCTATCTGTTTTTTGCTTCCTCCTCCCTTCCTTTAATGTGTAAGCTTGGGTACACTGACTGATCAGAGGGTCAGAAATACCATAAAATTGGACCATATTTATCAGAGACACAACTTAAAAGACAGAGAACTTTTGTGCAACTGCACAATAGTGAGGCTGAACAGCAAAGACCATTTTACTTTGTCATAAGACCAATGACTGAAAATACTTTACCTCCGTTATGCAACTCAATGGTACAGCCTCTTTCTAAATGTTGTGTTTCAGTTCTGGAAATGAGAGAGAAAAAAAATTGAAAGGATTCAGTGAAGGGTAATGAAAATGATTAGAGGCACAGAGAGCCTTTCATATCAGGAGAGATTTAAAAAGATTAGGCCCGCTTAGTTAAGACAAGAGATGAATAAGCAGAGACATGATAGAGAGATGGTGAGTAACGAATGGCACAGAAGAGGCACACTGGGTACTTTCATGTGCTGTTTTCCAAAATTAAAAGCCAAGAGAAGAAGGCTGTAAAAAAAATAAGACAAGAAGTTTGCTTACGATAAAAAACAACAATGGGCACATTTTAAATATGTTTTCCGCAGTGCTGGCTTCACCTGTGGAAGCCACAGTTGCAGGGAACAGAGATAATGAGCTTAGCAAAATCATGAAAAGGACCGTCTGCTTTGGGGAGAATAGTGAGCCTACTGAGAGGAAAAGGGAGTTCTCCTGTAGCTGTGAATGGGAGCAGGATTCACCAGTTGGCATGATCCCGAGGCTGCTCAAATGAACGCCAGCCTCACTGGGCTCTGGATATTTATAGACCATACAGCTACCCGTGCACTAGGTATAGATAGCTACCCGCTTCAGCTGCCTTTGGTGATGTCAGATGACTTCATTTTTTTGTCCAGGTTGAGCAGTCAGGATCTTTCCTGACATTTTTTCAGGGAGCACATCTTTTCCAACATCCCTGTCCATGCAGGTCATGTTTTGAGGCAGCCCTTGCTTTTTGGTTGACCTGTTCAGAGGACAGCTCTTGGTGCTTTGCTCAGCCTGGATGGTTTGGTTCCTCTGCTTGACTCAGTCATGTGGGAGGAAGGGTCATGAGAAGTTGTAGCAGATCAGATCCAAGGTCCAGTAGGTTCACTGTCTAAAGATGATCAGTGGCACATGCCTAGAGAAGAACATGAGATCGGAGTGTGGAAGTACAGGGAAAACATGCAGGGTACTTCTGTCTCCCACCTTTCACTTGGGGATTGCCTCAGCCAGAGTCCACAGTAGTGTTAACCAATCCTTAACCAAACCTGGGAGTGCAGTTCATGAATCATGGGGCTTTATCATGCAATACAACCTTCAGTTAGACATTGAGAAAATTATTCTAATAGCCCCAAACCCATGCTTACCCTAGTAGAGAAGATCTCCGTCCAAAGAGGCTTAATTGCAGATTAATATGTAGACTTTCCTTTACAGATTTAGAAGCAGTAATAGGACTTCTGTATGTGTGAAACAATAAAAATTAAATATGATGAAAAAAACAGCTTCTAGGTAATAGCAGGTTTGTATCACATATGTTGATCTTCTCTGTTAGTCTGGTTTAGAGCCCTCAGACAACCTGATGGGCACTTACTGCTTAATGAACCTTCCCAAGTTTCACAGAACAGACAATAGTTAAAGAGCTGTTTCATCCTTTTATCTTGTGAGAATTTCACTGATTTCAAACTAGGTCTGGCAAGTGTGGTGCCCTAAAGCCACAGAGGTTAAAAAAGGGTAGGTGCAGGCATTGGAACGTATTAAATTATTTATGGAGGACTTGATCATTCATGTAATTGCAGAGGTTTCCCTGTACCGTGCTTCCAGGATCGTCAGGGGTGCGCATGACGCAGAAGCACTGACACAGAAGAGAAGCATCTGGGGCCAAAGTGGATCTTCTCTCTTTCTTATTCTTACCAAGTAATTTCCATCTCATAACTTTGTGGGCCGGACTAGGAAAGGAGCCTGTGTTTGACATCTGTAAGGTGTTCTCCTGGGCATCTTGCAGAACTTCTAAACCATATATTACAGGCTTCCTCTAACAGGATTAATTTCCTTTGCAGTAATCAGAGTGTCTTCTTCCTGTATGTATCACGTGTTAGTTCTCTTGGCCCAATTAAGGAGTGCTTTGGTTAATCAACACAGTCGCACAAGTGAAGCATCACCAAAAGACAGGGGAACAATAACATGATCATGCATAGTTCCTATCTCAATTAAATTTCAGCACTGTTTACAGTCGCTGAGTCTTTACCCCGGGGGTCATCAGGCAGTACACCCATCCCATGGGCAGAGCCTGCTGAGGGGTGACGCACCAAGCTTTAAATAGGTATTTATTGATGTGCCTAAATGCCGCTTAGAAATCTGGGCAAAGATGACTTGGACAAGTTTTCACAACTGAGTCATGAAACAGTAATGAAAAAATCTTAAATATCTAAATCTGTATATTTGTAATTAGTATGTTTTCTGCTTTAGTTCACTGTGTGCATTTTTTACCTGAGTTTGTGCATTTGATTTACTGTGCAAAGGAACAATGTCAAAGGAGTAATTACAGGATCTTTTCAATGCTTTTCTCATAGATTCAGAGAATACCTAGTGACAACCTGAAATCTTACTCTGGAGATGCTGGATATCCAGCTGCTTCCTAGGGCTCCATTTTATTCTTTCTGGAAGCTTTGTCCTAAATAAATTTACATACCACTGACAGTTTGTGTTTCACTTGATAAATTCCTATGTATTGCACTATCCCAGTCAATTCCGTGCTATGGAGTTGTTTGGGATCACCTTCCAGGAAAATTGTGCCTTCATAGCTCTCCAGCCAGTAAATAGGTTTCCCAATGAAATAATTTAGTGCATCTTTTCTATATGATTTTTCATTTAAGTTTTTCCCCAGCATGGTTGCATGGCTGCTCCACATGCCTTCGGAATGTAATGAACTCAAGGGGAATTACAGCCTCCCACAAATTCCTGTTCGGCAGTAGTTTTTTGTTCAAGCAGCAGTTAGCTCAGCATTCCTTTAAAAAGCACCTCCTGAGGGCTTTGCACTATCTGTGATATCTCCATGAGAACTCACCTGGAAGAGACATAGCCAGAATGAAGCTTTGCACTGCACCGCTGTAGCATCTGTCTTCAGAAGTCCCCAGAGCTTTTTGATGAGCATGTCTTTTGCTGTGACAGTCACATGGTCAGTCTTCCTAATTACAGTCCTACAAGACCTGTACATATTTATATATTAAGTTGCTCCCAGTGAAATCCCTAGGATTCCTCAAAATAGGTAAATTTAAGAAAAATGGACAATATTATTCAATTGGAAGCTATCTGTGGGAACTGTAATATATCTGATCCAGAAAAAATGGCTTCAAGATAATTGTTAGTTTCCATTCCTGTAGCAACAGCTTTTGGTGGCTTCACAAAATACCGGTTTCTTCAGAGGGCCTTCTCACACCAGTGATCTAAAAGCTATTATTTCTGATAACGTTAAAGTTGAAGTATTCACATCTTGTGCTTTGATATCACTGCACATTACAGGGTGATGATCCAGAGGATACACCCTGGAACTTCATATGCCAAGACGGAGAAAATCAATCTCTGTTAATAAAAAAAGGCAGGCTCAGTGGTGCAGAAAATCACTACTCTGGAGACTTAAAGAGGCTCCTTCAAAAATTCATGACTATAGAATGGAATCTTGGGCTACATTATAGTCCTGAAAGAAATCAGGATATGGAGGGAAAAAAAATCCAATTTTCATTAAGTGGAGAAAATAAAGAATAAATCCCGTATGTAGACATAGTCATTGATCGCATGGAACATAATTATATGTTGGAACATTTTCCAGGTTTCCCAAGTACCCAATACTTTTCCCAAATACTTTTCAAAGTTAATTCTTTGTTTCTTGTTGTTTGTTCATGCTCCTAGCAGTAAATCTATCTGAATAAAATTTCTGATTGTTTTGGTTAACTGCTGTAGGGTAGCTGCAGGACATTCGATCTGTAGTGATAATACAGGCATTTAACAAACTCAGTATTGACCTAATGACTTCAACTTACTACTCCGTAAAGTATTTGTTGATGTCCCCTGCTGGTGGTATCCACAATGCAAACACAGTATACAATAAATAGCAGAAAGCAAACATCTTTGCCCTCCTTTTGTGCACTGTGCCTACAGCCATCCTGATGAGAGACTTCTACAATATGACAGAAACTCGAAGACACTAATTACGTTTCTTTAAAGCAGATTTCCTATTTTCTGTCTATGGGAAGTCTGAATTCCTGCATCATGATAATTTGGGGACCAGAAGAATTAACATTCAGTCCTGCAGTGTAGGTGGGTTTGATGGCTGGTAATTTGGATGGTCTTTGGCTTGAAACATGGCTTTTGCACAATTAGAGCCGGAAGAATTCCAGCTTTGCTTTTACGGTATTTTAGCTTTCAGCCTTGGCAGACCCATAGCACAGTATTTGTGTGGAAGAGACTGGAGTATTTTAGATGTAATCTAGTCAGCTGCCTGGATATACAGCCACTCTAAGTGTTTTTACCATATTATCATACACCAAATTATTCTTCTTAAATTATTTTTCACATATTTAATCTATTCATGAAGAAACATTTTGATAGTTCAGCTGATCAGCTCAAAACCAAGCTCCTGACAGTTTGTCTTCTTGCTTACTTAAGCGTGGCTGAATCATTACTACAGTAAATCCAGCAGTTTCTTTACCTTTTATTTATTTATTCATTCATACATTCATTCATTGTTAGGGTGCGTGTGTGAGGGCTTTGGCTGAGGGCAATTTACTGTCATGTAGGTGCCATCATCCCTGACTTCTGAGGTAAGCTGAGACTGAAATACTATTTCACACAAATACCTGTTTTACATGTTTTGCATAACAATGTTTTCATAACATTGGACTTCTCAGAACTCATTTGAATTATTTTCGTTGTAAAGACAGACAAAGAGGACAGCTAAGAGACACAGGGGGAAAACTGGCTTTAGAATTCAACACTTATTGATATTGATAAATTTTCAGTAGGAGCTGGAAAAGATCGGTTTTAATTGGGGCACTCAGCCCTCTAACAGCTGCAGCTTGTACTTCCTCAGTACATTATTAAAGAATTTGCCAGCAAAGATAACATAATGGTCATTTTGCACTTGCCACTCTGTACTGTATTTTGAACTGATGTGCTGATGTCGTGTCCATACCCAGTTGGGTTGGCACATGGAATTTCCAAGCTCCAAATAGTACGTTTTAATTGTAATACCCCAAAATCAGGAGTATTCCTCATCCAGAGCTTCCTGCAGTTCTCCTCCCCGGCTCTTTTTTTTAATGAGTAGGAAAGTAGGAAAGACGCACTTTGGATTAAACTAAAGGCAGGCGATGGGTGGGAGAAAACACTTGCAAAAGGTAAGCAGCTGCTTAGTATTCAGGAGCAAGCAGAGCACTTTGGCTTCTGCAAACAGCTCACATGGGATCAACTTTTATTTGGCAAGGAGGATGCCTTTCCCACCGTGCAGCACCTTTCTGAAGCTGCAGCCGTAGCCAAAGAATCAAGCAGATGTCAGTCAAGACAAAGGGGCACGATTCCAGGTGAATGAGGTGCTCTGCGTTAGTGCCGGAAAAATTGGGAAGGAATTTGTTGTGGAAACTGAGCATGTTATAGAGAGGAGTCTTTGTTTCCATGCCTCACTCTTTGGCATGGGAAATCACCACCGTGGTTGTTATTGCTGAATGGCAGGGTGCTCCGGGAGGGGATTGCTGTCAGTGATGCTATGGGGAATGGCTGTGGGGGGTGTGCACCATCAGGCCTGTGTCTGGCTGTACCTGGGCCCAACCACAAACTGTCAGCAGCACAGCACTTCCACCACGGCTTCTTATCACAAGCCTCACAGCCAAGGGAAGAATCAGGAGTGAAGGAGTTCTTCAGTGTCTTTCTGTCTCCCGCATGGTTCTGTCCCTCTGTTTCAAGGGACTCTGCGGGCTGCTGGCTCCTGCTGCTCGTACTGAGGTTAACGGGCTTCCTAAGAGAGCCAGAGTAGATGCTATGGTTCTGTTTGCAATCTGCCCCTCTGCCGCTGTGTACAAGCAAGCCTTTTGTACCCAAAACAGCTCCAAATTACTGTACGTAAGCCATAATCTTCTGGTGGGAGCACTGTAGTTTGCCATTTTGCTGCTAATTGGATGATACGCTTGCAACAGTCTTTGTTAACGTGGCTAGTGCTGGGCAGGGAGCAGTGAAGGAAGGCTTTTATTTAGAAATCTTGCAAAAATGCAGTGACTGTCCCCATTTGACAGCAATTGAAACCAATTGTCAATTAACTAAATAACAGTCAATTAGCTTGAAGAAAAAAAAGAAGAAAATTGCTTACTTCACATTCTTTGTTGAAGCAAACACCAGTCAGAGGATGGGAGGTTTTTTCTTTCCCCTATGAGAAGGTAAAATGGCAAAAGATGTGCAGAAAAATGCCCAGTGTGGGTTTTTTTTTCCAAATACCATCTTTTTCTCACACAAGAATATTTGAGAAACTATATAAGACCATCTTAAGCTCCTGAGATATTTAATTTCCTTTGATTTTTTACAATCAAAATTACAGTCATTATGCAAGCACAATTTTCCCTCTTTCTTACACGCCGCTGTAGGATACTTTAAGCACGGGCGGGTCCACTGAAGCTGGCTGCCTTCATAAGGAAAAACCAGCAAACAGCTGGCTGCTGTGCAGTGCAACGACAGGCAGGATTGTGATATCAGCATTTGCATCACCAGACCAAGCCCTTCCTCTTTCATATTTTATGGATTTTTAAGGGTCCATAGGTGAGACGTTGTCAGAAGTTTTAGTGTTAAAAAACCTGAAGCACCCAGAGGCATTCTGAAGCAGCTGAGTGATGCTGTCAGGACTGGTATTTTGGTCTTAGGTCCTTCAAAGACCTATGTTTCATGTCTGTATTCTTTATTCAATATGGGCAATAGTGCCAGAAGGTATTGACTGAGTCAAGACCATTGCACAGTGAAAGCCAGGCACACCATCGGCAGGAAGAAAAAGTCTCTCCCCTGGATTGTTGCTTGTTATTTTAACTGTTAGCCCAATACCATCTCTTCAAAAGAACCAGGGCAATTCAATGTGAAGACTAAAGCTGGATCCTGCAGGTTTTCAGCTGTGGCACCGTTTAATTCTTGCCAGTCCCAGAGCAGAGGCTGTGCATGGGTCTCTGACAGCTGGGCTGTCAGGGGATGGTGCACTGGGCAGAGAAAGAGCATAGATTAGACCAAAGAGGCAGCGGCTACAAGCTAACTTAATATTGCTGGGTTAGTAAGAGACAACCATTTACTCATAGCATCCTGTCTTTGAATTTTTATCGCACTTTCCTCATAAGCAGTTAAGGCCAGCAGTTAATGCACAAAGGCATCACGTGGCCTCGCTTCTCGCCTGTGGGGCTGGACCACAGCTGGTCCCTTGGGGTTGACATCACGGCTGCCTAATGTCCATTAGTTGCATCAGTCAATAATTCTTCACTTAGACTTTTTACTCCTTGTTCAAAAAGATTTTATTATGCTTTTTATACTTCGAGCTGCTCAAAGCATCATTTCACAGGTTTCAAATTGTGTTACTCTTTTGTTAATACTTTTAGGGGCCGTGTTTCATAATTGGATAGTGGAGGGTGAGAGGTATGTCTTTTAACTGTCGGGAAAGCAATGAATATTGGATGCTTTTTCATTAACGGATGTGAGATTCAACACTACACATATTGATCTGTTCCTTTCTTACAGGAACATTTTACACCTGAATGCAAGTTCAAAGAATCAGTATTTGAAAACTACTATGTGACGTATTCTTCAATGATCTACAGACAGCAACAGTCGGGCCGAGGTTGGTATTTGGGTCTTAACAAGGAAGGAGAAATAATGAAAGGAAACCACGTGAAGAAAAATAAACCTGCAGCACACTTTCTTCCAAAACCATTAAAAGGTAATTGCCTGGGTTTGCTCCATCTCTCTGAACTGACTTTAACCTGTGTCAGAGATATTTAATTGCTGCGCATACATATTTGAAGGGTTCAGCTACTTACGTAACCAGGAGTATAATGTTCTGTAACAGACTGTTAATATAACCAGAGCTGCTTTTTTTAGGTTTCTCTGCGTTACCTCTGCATTTCTCTAACCAAATATGCATATTAGTTTCTTTGTGCCCAAAGTCCATGCTGTCTCCTTTATCAGTAGCAAAGGCTCTATGTGGAGTGACCCAAACATCTGCACACAGGCTATTAGCACTTTGCTGTATAGTGTGCCAATCTGTGCTTTATGTTACAGGATGTTTGTTGGTCTATTTTTGACTGGGATAAAACTCTATTGTGCGGTGCTTATTAAACCGCAATTAGCATGGCATCAGCAGGTGGCATTAAAGGTAATAATGCATGTGGCATACAAATACCTCTGTGTATTAAAAGCCAGGACCTAGAGTCATCCCAGTTAACTGAAGCATCTGAATTAGGACTGTGGTCAGACTTGACTCCCTCTTTGGTCAGTGTGAAGAGGGAGATCTCAGTCGATGTATAGAGATGCTCCTTTGCTCCAGAAGAACCAGCTGCCATATGCCACTTCCTTAAGGGGTGAAGCCCTCTACTTCTGGGTTATGCTCTTAAGTAGCCTTTTAAGACAGTGTCATTCTGGAATCAGAAAGGCTGTCTCAAAGGTGCACAGCCCTGGGTGGATGCTGGACTAGTCTGGCAGTCTACATTTAGGACTGGGTTTTACGCAACTGATGTCAAGGTTGATCCTCGCTTCTAATGTGTGTGAAAACAAAGGAAACAGAAGACTGAAAATCCATTTTCACACCTGCTTGCTTAGGCTACATATACAAGTAACAGGTCAAATCACAGCTGTTGACAGTGCTACTTCACTATTAATAAGGAAATGTTGATTTATATCAGCTTAGGTCTGTCTTGCAGAGTTTTGTAAGTGCAGTGGGTAGGTGGGTGATTTAACTGGGAGAGGGAGGGAGCTGTGCTTTTTGCCTTCTCTAAAATGTCATTCCTGTGAAGAGAAGCTTGGAGGTTCTTAGGAGTGTTTGAAATGGAAGAGGTCTCCTTGCTGTGTTTCTTTCATTCACTCCTTATGTTGCTGAATGAAAAATCCCAAAGCTTTGCCACCACACTTTGCACCAACAGACCAAGTAGCCCGTAACACATGCTGACGTGCTACCTCTCTTTTGCTTTGCAGTGGCCATGTACAAAGAGCCTTCTCTCCACGATCTCACAGAGTTCTCAAGATCTGGAAGTGGGACCCCAACAAAGAGCAGAAGTGTTTCAGGAGTGCTAAACGGGGGTAAATCCATGAGCCAAAACGAGTCAACGTAGCCAGGTTCAGGCAAGCCAAGTGCTCTCTAAACAGAACCTTACCTCTGGATGCAGTTGAATTCTTACTAGCAGTCTTTCATCCAACCGTTCAATTGCCCAGGACAAGCCACCGAACTTGCATAGGTCACTCGTTTATCAGCCATTAGATCTACTGGTTGTCAAAGGATATACCCCAATAATGTAGAATATGCTTGTGCATATCACAAGGCACTTGGATAGCCAGCAAACATAACTGTGGAATAAATCTCGGAGAAGAAATGTCCAGCTCTTTCTCTCTCTCTCTTTTTCTCTCTCTCTTTCTCTCTCTCTCCTATGCTTTGTGGAATACGAAACAAAAACATTTCACAGCATTCACTGCTGATAAGAATTTGCTTTCCAACTCAGAAAAAGACCACTTTTGCTCTTCAAAGGAAATTTTAATGCTTGTATGTTTTATAGGGGCAAACAAAAAACAAATATGTAAACTCTGTTGTTTCCTTGGCTTACCGTTTTATATCTAAGGCTTGATAAAAAATGTATCCTTTAATTTGGAATAGTGCAACTTTTTGATTTCTGAACTCCAATGGGTCTTTAAAACTATGTCTTTAAAAAAATAATCAAAAATTCAGGGTTGGAACTGAGAGTTGGTGTCTCAGGCTCAAGCAAACAGTGTTCTTGTGGTTTTAAACACAATGAAATATAAATTTTTATAGATTTGTAGTTTCTGGTAAAGTTCTTGTGCTAACCCCAGTCTGTAGGAATTGAGTTGTTTTGTTATCCCAAGTGGAAGTTAACAGAAAGGGATAAAATTATCCTCCAGTGTAGATTTCTCTTAATTCCATTTTGTGTGTCATGTTAAACTATTGTTGTGGCTTCTTTTCTAAAGACAGAAACTGTGGAATTAAGGTGACAATTTTTTTATAAGAAACGTCTTATTTGTAAAAGTCCTTTCACTGTAACGGGCACGTGAATATTGTGTAGGAGGAAGCGTTAGGACAGGTTACCCCTAAACAACATATACTTATACATGCTATTGGAAACAATTGTTTAAAAAAATGTAGTTAGGTTTCCATTTAGGTCATCATGTCTGTTGCATGGGAGAAAGTTGGAATATTGGCATAGAGTTGCATGATGTGTAAGATTTTGTGCATTAATCATCGTTGGATTCTGTGCTCCAAAACTGACATAGTTCTGTACAGGCAGCTTTCTGCCTTGTACAAAAGAGTTGTTTATTATTTGTTGTATACACAACCATGCACTGAATAAACTATTTATATTAAGATGTACTTTTTTAAAAAGCTTGTTTGATTATATGATGTACATCCACAATTAATTTCAAGGGAAAGGGTTGGCAGTTAAATTACAAAGTTATAAAAGATACTGTAATTAATGTTCAAAACCTTTCTGTGTAATGGGTTATTCCCCTGTAATGTCATACACTATACAGTTGAGAACATGTTCTTTCTTTTGGATATTGTTAGAACTGGTCTTACATGCCCAGCTGAGATACTCAAAACATAGCGACTATTAGTTGCCACAAAGTCTTGGTAACAGCCCCTCTGCCGTGCACTGCTGGAGCCCCAGTGAATTGTACTCCTCTGCTTTGAGCTTCTCCAGCTTCTTCTCCGTGTCTGCCCTCCCTGTTAGACTTCCCTGGTGCAGCCACCTAGCGCTACCTCGCAGCACCCTCCCCACAGCCCTCGGTACCAGGGCTCCCAAAGAGACCCGGTGAGTCAAGCACTGCTTGTGCCAGTGGCACCCTGAGGGTGCTCGGAGTTTGCTGTGCATCGCTGCAGGTACGCTTCAGGAGCCAGCTTTGTCTGGTCTGGAGGAAAAAGGCTCCCATGCCTCCTGCCCTTGTGCACATGCTTGGGAGAGAAAATGCCCCTTTCTCCTGCTTTTTCTCTCCAAAAATATCAGTGAGAATTTTTCTCATCTATAACATCCAGGCAGCTCTGACAGGTGAGCTTCACTCATCAAGGTGTTTTGGGAAGTCATAGGAGGAACAAGTTCTCATCATGGGTGGCTGGAGAACCAGTTCTGGAAAGGAATGATGGAAATGAAAGAAAAAAGCTACCTATAAATGTTAGCCTGAAATAAACAACAGGTATTCGTCTGTCTGCGCTATGTCCCTCCCACTTAACCAAGCTGGAACTAGACTTCAGACCAGGCTGGGACAATGGTGTTTTTAACGGCTAGGTCTGAGGAGGGAAGGAGATTGTTTCAGATCAAACCCTCAGATTTGTTGTTTTGTGGCACATAGTAGGCAAAGAGCTCCAGCTTGCTGAGCTCCCATATTGGAGCAGGGTGTTGCCCTCCCCAGATGCCACCATCTTGCTGGCCTTCACAGGGCCTTGAGGTCCTCAGCTCACCCCCTTCCAAAGGGTGAAGAAGGTGGGAGCACAACCGATACTGTAGAAATTCTTAAAAATTGAAGATGTGGCCGTGATTCCCCCAGAGGTTTTGATAACTCAAGGGGTCTGGAGCATCTGTTGCATTCAGCTAAGTGTGGTATGCCCTTGTGGAACATTTCTCTTAACCCTCCCAACCCCAAATATGAGACTTATTAGGCTGCATGATCCAAAAAAAGGAATCCGAGTGCCTTAGAAACATAAAACCTGATTAAAATAGGCATATTTGTGGCCAAGCTAGTTCAAAGCTGAACATTTACTATCCTAAAGATAACTGGAGGTCTGCTGCTTCGCTTTATAGCTGCAGTCTTACTGTTATTCCTTATCTCCAGTACCTCCAACCCTGAAGGCCATCTGCAGTGAAATAAAAATGCTCATCTCACAAATTGTCCCTTCTGAGGTCCGTAGTCTGACCGGTCTTTTGTATTGACGTTGGCATCAGCTGTGAGTGTCCACTGCCAAGTCCCTAGTTTCAAAGGTCTCTAATATCCCAAGCTAACAAAGGTCACTCTTGGATTAAAGGTGAGAAGAGAGATATGGTGATAGATGAGCCATAAACAGCTGTTTCTGACAATTATGTTACATTTCTGACAAACCAGTTCCAACAATAGTTTTTCCTTCAGAGTATCGTGGACTGAAAGGGGAATGCTCTTGATAGAGTCCTGATAGTAGACAAAAGCTCATGTACACTATTGGCAAAGTGGGGGATTATACCCAGGGTTTTACCTGTAGTCTCTGGAGCCATAGACTGGAATTTAATAAGGAGAAATAGAGTTAAATGTGCCTTTGTAGACAGTGACGTAAAGGTGATATTCTGACCCAGCCAGCAAAGTCCCTTAGGCAGACAAGAATGTGGCTTCAGCAGGGGACCAGATTAAGGAGCCAGACTCTGGAGTATTTATTTGTCCTTCGGCACCCCTAGATTAGAAAGTTAAACAGATGACTACTGGATACCTTCCTTTAAGAAATCTGCTAGATGTTGGAAAAATGTCCATATTGATGGTTGTCTGTCGAAAGAAAACTTATAGCCACTGGTCAACCCACTTTGCTACTGCCACATGTGTGCCAGCAAAATGCACACCTGGAATGAGGACATAGCCCAGGGGCTGCTATGAAACAAAGCCCTACGCTGGCTGTGAGTCACCAACCATCTGTAGAAAGGATTGGTCTCAGCCCTTCTGTTATTGCCAGAGTGATGGCTGATGCCTTTCACCTGCCATGTCTCTTGTCCCTGCCCCTCCAGCACTGCTGCCCGCGCTCTGTGCAGCGTACCGCGGGGCTGGAGCTGGCTCAGGAGGTGCACGACTGGCACAGCAGTTCGCTGATGCACCTGGGCTTGGCTTGGCAAAGCCCTGAGCCACTGCAGGGGCTGTGTGGAGACCTTATGGAAGGCTGACAAATGCTACCTGCCAAGCCAAAAGAAAACAGGTCACCCATGAAATTGAGAGGAGTACTGCTAGGAGCATGACTATTATGAGGCAAAATTGCCTTTTTGTGATCCACCTGTCAGAGCTGCTTTCTCGGAGGTCTCTGCAGGGAGCTCAGGCATTGCCTGATGGCCTGCTTTTGGGGTGAGGGAGGGTGGGAAGAGCTCTTCTCTGTGTTACAGAGATGTTTCTTTTTTTCTTTTCCTTTTTTCTTTTCATTTACCTCATGCTACCTCATAGCATGGTTGTATCTCCGTAGCCACTTGCTCAGCTGCGTTCATTGCTGGCACGATGGAAGACAATTCCCGACTTGGGGAAAGTATCTCCAAGTTACCCCAGGGTGGAACGGTGCCCCTTCTGCAGCACCACCTGGTGTCCCCACCGCTGGTTTCCAGCCCTCGGGCCAGGTTTTCCAGGGCGATAAAGACGGTGTAACGAGCTCAGGGATGCTGTGGTACGCCAGGCCTCTCCCCAGCTGAGCACCAGCACGAGAGCCAGGTCTGGCAGAGCTCTGCTGTGTCTTGAGTATCTCTGCGTGGAGACCAGAGCCAGCTCTAACGGGTTTAAATGTCTCCCTGACATAGCCGTGACCAGGACACTTTTGCAGGACAGAATCTGTATGTAACAACCTCCTGTCTTCTAATAAACAATTCTCTCTAAAATAGATTTCCTCTTGTCTGGACTCTGATTTTTATCATTGCAGATATTTAAGGGCTCTCCACCCTACCACCAGTGCACAACACCATTGCTTACCTTTCCTTGGGATGCAGACCCTTCTGCATTAACGTCATCCTTTTCCTGTGTCTTCCTGAACCAGAGAGGGGCAACTTCAGTGGTGAAGCCAAGACCATCGCAGGTGGAGCCTTCGGTTTGCTGTAGCCTTGGCATAGTCCATGAAGGACACGGAAAGTGTGATTCGTTTTACCAGCTCAGGGAATGGCTGCTCTAAATATTGGAGCTCAGTTTCCTACACAGTGTAAGACCAAGACAAAAAACATCATGGTTTTGTCTCACTTTGGCTCTGCAAAAAATTATGTAAAAAAATAGTAGAAAGCCAATTTAAAATAAACTTATTTCTTAGGAAAAAAACCCTACCATGCAAATTACTCTGAATAATGCCAGCGTTGGGCTTTTTTCCACTCTTTCAGGGGAAGTTGTTCTTGACAAAATTCCCAATTCATTGGGGTAAATTTTTAAGAAACTCTCTTCCCTGGTATGAGTGAGCAGAGCTGTGGGGCCCTGCCCTTTCCTGGCAGGCTGGCACGGAGGTTCATGCCTTTCGGTGAGCAGGGCCCTGAAATGAGCTGGGTTTGCTGGTGCATGATGGCTTTTATTGCTGATCAGCTCCAGTAGCAGAGCTGACCCTGCTTTGGGAGCATACCACATCGGTCACCCCCGCCCTTCTGCAGTTCCTCTCATGGGGAAGTTTAAATATTAAAGGAAAACCCAAATTTCAAACATGTTTTACATTAATCAGAGAAATGGAATAAATTATTCCATCTCATCAGGAACTAGAAGACAGTTTATAGGGTTCCCTTCAAAGATCATTATTAACGATTTGTAAGTTAAGATTCTTAAATACCACGTATAGAAAATTACTTTCAAGCACTCGTAGACCTAAATTTTTCCCCACATATGTTTGTCATTTTTCACCTAAATTAAATAACTGGAGGGGCAGGACAAATGCTTTCATCTCCCATGGGTTTCTCAGCACGATACATTGTCACACTCCTTTTCTGAGCTTGGCCCCTTGCCAAGGACAGGGTTACAGGTCCACCTTCCACCAAGGGCCATCACATTGTATATGGAGGAAGAGTCATCCCTGTCCTGGCATTTGTCGCGCACAGAGCTGGTCGATCTGATAAGATATTGATCAGAGCTGATCTGAGCTGTTGATGGCACATTTTAGGGGACAGGCAGCTCTCTTACATTCTGTCTTTGCTCCTGTGTGGAGATGTCTCAGGTCAGAGCCTGCTCCCAGGGGAGCCTGGGGTGAATTCGAGGGCTTTGCAATGAAAAGAACTGCTCAGGCACTGACGGCAAAACACTGTTCGCTGGGGTTGAACAGCCATGGCAGCAGCAGTGCTGGGAGGACCATGGCTGGTGCCTTTTAAAATTAATTCATCAGTGAATAGCCTGCAAAGCTCTGGAAAGTAATTTGTCATGATTTGTCACCCACACCTTAAAGAAAACTAAGGCTCAAACAAAAGCCCTATCCAACAAGGGTGAGCAGATCATTCTTTTGCCCTTCCTTTGGGTATTGATTTAATTCAATTATTGCACCTGGTTATACAAAGCAGGGACCTTCACTTGGAGCAGCAGCACAGACTCCATTGTCCAAACCTTTGCAGCAGGGAAGTTTCATACAGCCAAGAACTCAGAGCTCTTTTAATGTTTTCAAACAGTACTATATATATTTTGAAGAAAATCATGGTGAGGTCTGAGCCAAAGTCAGTGAAAATTGTATTTGCTTTTTCCTACTGTGAGCTCAGGACCAGGGATACAGACAAAACCTCAGGGAGACAAATCTGTGGAAGGAAAGGTTTACAGACACCCTCTCAAGGGAAAGAGGAAAAAGGTACCAAAGAGTTTACGTGAATTAGTGTTGTACTCAGAAACCCTCTGAAGGACACTTGGAGCATCCTTGGTCCTGCACACACGTGGTCCATGTGATGGTGATGGGAAGAAAGCATCAGAAAGAAGATTACTACTGTTCAGGGGTGTTTCTGGAGACAGTGGCTTCACTGCAGGTTCCTCCAGGTCACTGTTGTGGCTCTACCAAAGATGTTTTAGAGCAGTGAAGCAGACGAGTCACTTTGGTTACGATGAAAAGGAAAGGGAGGTGAAGGAGGGGATGGAGCCCTAGGATCAGAGAGGAAGAAGCATTCTCCATGAGAGGCAACAAAACCACTGCTGCTCATTGTGTTTAGCAGGACTCAGCTCATACCCTGACCCTCAACCAGTCCAGCAAAATCAAATGGCAGAGTTCAGACTCCTCCATTGTGCTTGTCCCAAGGGCTGATCCTAATTTCGGTTGCAGAATACACCACAGACTCTGCCAAGTCTGGAGTCCCATGCTGACCCATTGCAGTACCTTTCTCTAGACCAGGAATTCACCCTATTGCTGAGACATTACCTCATGCAGAAGTATGTTACAGTGGTTAAGCTGTAAAATATTTTTAGATAACAAAATTAACTGGTTCAAAACTTAATTAATCCTATTTCCTTCCCAAATGGTTTCCTTCAAATAGTACTTGAAATAGTTTTACTTTCCCCCATTGTCTGTCTCATACACTGATGAACTTTTCCTTCTGAGCTTCTCCTTATTTTAATTGTCTGCTCATCCAACCATCCCTTCTGATAATTAAGCAAGGTAATAGTATAGAGTGATCTTTAAAAATTAAACTTCTTTCCTTGTTAAGCAAAAGCAGAACTTGTGTTGTTTAAAGGAGTGGGTTTTAACTTTCTTCATTTATAAAAGCAATTATTGCCTTTGGAAGTAGTGGCAACATTTGGGAATCCACCTGCTACAAAGATATTGTTGAAAAATATTATTGCATTAAATAATACAAAGGTTTTGCATTAGATAACANCCCTCTGCTTAACCCACTACACTAGGGAGTTTCAATCAGCAGATCTTCTGGTCACTTAATCAGGGTAGACTGAGCAAAACAAAGAGAAAGCAAAGGAAATCATAAACCAGTTGGGAATAGTGATGATGCTCTTACCAGCTACTGTCTTCTCCTGCTTGGATGATCCCCAAGGATCAAACTGTGAACATATCACCAGTCTTGGTCACTAATGCTTGGTCCCATTGTATCCTTTTCTGCAAATTTAATCAATATTCAAGGAAAGGTGAAGCATTTCTGTCTTGCCTCACCTGCCGAAAGCAGCTGCCTTGGACGCACAATGTTGAGCCCAGCCCATGGCAGGTCACAGAATCACAGAATATTAGAGATTGGAAGGGACCTCAAAAGATCATCTAGTCCATGGCACCTCTGCTGTCAGGGAAAGCCAGCATCTCATTGGTGTTTCCCCACTTGCTGAGGGTCATTCTCCTCCTCAGTGCGGCCCCTCACAACATGCAGAGTGCAGAGCAGAGGACTGTACCTGCCCTGTTACACACCTGGCTCCAGGAGAGCTTCGGCAGCTGCTCACCCACAGCAGAGCTGGTCCCTGGCACATCTCTCCATGGCATGTTACTGAGCCAGTGCTGAATTGTTTTCATTTCCAATGGAGACAAAGGCAGAATTCTCCCATCGTGCTCGACATCAGACAGACAGCAGCCCACTCAGAGTTTAGATTCTGCCAAGGAGGAAAATGTCTTCACACAAGCACATTGAGATGTACACACACACAAACACATATGAAAGATACATGGACACTTATACATATGCACACATATATAAATACATACATATATACATTTTTAATATATATATTGTAGGTAGGTAGGTAGATCGATAGACAGACAGATAATATAGCTAGATAGATCTATGTATGTGTATGTTTGTCATACAAGAGCTCCCTGGCAAACAGCCTGAGAGTGGGGTTGGTACCACCAAGCTCCAGGAACACCTCATGGTGCAAAGCAGGCTTAGAGCAGTCAGCAGACACCTTGCCAAGGCAGTACACTGGAAAATGTTTAGGAGATTAAAAACCTGCTAGCCTTGTTCATGCAATCACTTTCAGAAGCCCCATATTCCCCCTGGTACTGGCTGAGCCACCTTGTATGGTGAGCAGGAAGGGACCAGCGCCTTGATAGGAGTCTTTTCCTTCTTGGTCAAAAAGTTTTCAGTGGGAAGGGGTTTGATCAGTCCGGGTGAAGTGCAGTGGTGAAGAATTGCTCAGCAATGGCATGAAAGAGGAAAGCAGACTCCAGTCCCTCAACCAACACAGCAACAGGGAGGGGAAGCAGCTGCTAAAACTTCACAGAAATCTGCACAAAGATCTCAAATCTTTAAAAAGTGCCATGGAAATGCAGAAGGGTTCAAGCAGCTGACAAGGACTATTGAGTTGGATGGAGCTTGCCAGGCAAGGTGAGACAAGGGAGGGGGAAAAGGTTAACCACCGGCAGGGTTAAAGGAAATTAAAAGGATATGTGCAAAGAAGTGCTGGGAAGATAGAGCAGGCCTAGGAATAACCATTGAGTGGGATGGTATAAATGATGACTCAAAAGTGGCGAAGAAGGCATTGAAAGTTGGGCTGCCTACAGATCCCGGCATTTGTCTTAGTACCAAAAGTCTTCATTAAATGCCAACAAAACTTCCAGCCATTTGGCTCTGAACCACCGAAGCTGATCTCTGCTCTGATTACCCAGAGTGCAGGGTAAGTCACCTCCTCGGCCTCCTGGAAAATGGCTCCAAGAGGAAAAATCACTGTAGTTACAGGAAGGTCAATCAAAATGAATGAGCTCATCAAGCCCAAGCGTATTGCATCCTGGAACAAACAGCCCCAGGGCAAGTGGCTGAGCAGCAGGGGCTTTAACCAATTTTATTTATTGTCCGAACCTTGGGGTAAAACCGTGTAATTGCTCTATAACCAGAAGGAAATAATTGATTTGTAGGCCGAATTTGTAATGAGGTGGTTTGTGTTAGTTCACACAGGCAATGGGTAACAGTGCTCTGCCAAATTCCTCGCCTGTGGACTTCAGGCTCCTGCTGGGAATTTATCAGTAGAATCAACTAAAAGTGTAGCAGCAAACCTGTCCATTGCCCTGTCCCGTAAACACTGTCAGAACAAAAGCATCCTAATCCAAATAGCTCAGCTATCACCTGCCCTTCTTAAACGTGAATGTTGTGCTATTAAATAAAGGGATGCATCCCTGAAAGTGTGTGAAGAAGA
Source organism: Syrrhaptes paradoxus (assembly GCA_013400615.1). NCBI lineage: Eukaryota > Metazoa > Chordata > Aves > Pterocliformes > Pteroclidae > Syrrhaptes > Syrrhaptes paradoxus. Next base: position 3,937 of record VZTO01016841.1, on the reverse strand, counting down.
GAGAAAGAGAGAAGAGCAAAAGAAAGACAGCTATTGAATAAGCATTTTCTCCTTCCTATATAATAACGCATCATGGGGATGAAGGAGGCTGGAGTCAGCTCGACTGTGCCCAGCTCGGGAGTGCTGCAGTGGGCAATGCAGCTGGTGGCCACCGTCTGGTCGGGTTCAGCTGCCTGAAAAAGGGGCTTATTGGGTTGTGTGTGCCTGGAATTACACCTGACTCTGGTCAGAGAGGTTTGTCTTTTGCCTGTGTAAAACTAGCATCAAAAGTCGGGTAGTAAAATACCACATTGTGACGTGCCCAGCTCTCCCACCAATGTCAGAAAATGAACCAGCAAGTGACTCGATGGAGGAAAATGTCTGTGCTGTTCCCCACATGCTTTTGGGGTAACCTTTGCAGTACTTTATGTATTCAGCACTTGCAGCCGAAGAGGACGATACTGTGAAACTCCCTGCAAGAACCCAGCCTTCATCCTCAACGGCCAAGCACTTATTTGAACAGGACCTTGATTCGTTCTGATGAAGGCAGCTGTCAAACCACTCAGGGAGCCTTGCTTCGTAAGTAACGGTGATATTTAAACCCCACAACCTTTTAAAAAGTGTATGATCTGGCTTAAAGGGCAGCCTTCCTGAAATAAATGGCTCTGAAACCTCTTAGGTCAGATGTTTTAAAAAAAAATCCATAACGGACAGACATCACATTATTTTACTATGAGAAGATTAATCACTAATATCTGGCAATTGATTTGCAAGCTACATTTATTTATGATGTGTTTGTACAGAACCATGCACACCCTTATCTATTAACCAGCTCCCAAGGAGTTACTTAGTGCAAATAAATCAATGCAATTTATCGATTACATTATATAAATACTCTTGGAACTTGGACAAGTGAAAGTTTCTGCATGCTCAGGTCTCTCATTTACGGGCTGGGAGCTGGCAAGTTATGGGCTGAAGAAAGCCAAGGAGGTTGGTGAGCTCAACAGCGGCCCTGCAGCTGGGTTCCTGTGGCTGCCCATGCTTTTCTGCATGATACGAGTCCTCATTTGCATTACTGGTGCATGCTGCAGCCCAAGGGAGAGAAGGAAAGGGGTGATTTTTTCTCCAAATTTGACCAGGCTGTGGGATAACTACACAGCATGCTGGACTGATTGATGAGCAGTAACAGGCTGCCGTCTGTGAACTGGTGCCTGAACAGACACAGAGCAAATGGACGGCAAGAAAGTACCCACAAAATCACATCGCTGGTTTCCTTTAATATTCCGCTTGTCATCAAGCCTGTGCAAATCTTGGCCAAGAAGATGTTGCATGTATCCTGCCATCCTCCTCCCTTCCCCTCCGTGTGGCTGCTGGTTCTTGTCTCGTGCCCTGGGAAGAGCTTTGGGCAGCAGCTGCCCGCTGCGGTCCTGTCCTGCCCGTGCCGAAAGACGCAGCAGCACTGAAGCAAGCAAATAAATCCTACGTGCATGCAGACGTTGGCTCTTGAGCATCTCAGGTTGAACATCCCAAACTAATTTACATTCTTGACTGAATCTTTCTGTGTCTCTGTTCCTTATCTCTAGAGTGATAATGTTTCTCCTCTGCCTTACTGGGCTTCACAGAGACAAATTAATTAATAGTTTGCATGTGAAATAAACAAACACGACTGGAGTAATGAGTGTCACGGAAAAAACCCAAGCAGAAACGGTATTTCATCTTTACAGCAAGGCTGAGCAGTATGCAGTAAACAAGGGCTGGGGCCACACACGGAATGACGGGAAGAAAACAGCTTTTTGAATTGCTGCCCACTGATTTGCATCAGGCAGCCTGCTCGGCGGCTGAGGCGGGGCCCCCAAGGAAAAAACAGCATTTGATCATACAATGAGCCATTGCTGGAAGCCCAGGAAAGGGGCTGCATTGCAGGATAAGACTTCTCCTGCTCCTTGCACGCTTGACTTTTTTGAACACTGTCATATAAACCTGTCTGTGAGCTTATATAATTTAATAGAAATTTAATAAAGTTTATGAAGCTTATCTGTACTATCGCAGCTGTGTGCAGGACTGGGTCCTTTGAAAGTGCATTTGTTACATGTGCAATGGTTCAAATTATCCTGACAAACGCAAAACAAAGATCTTACATAATTCACTGCATCTGGCAAAGATGAAATTTTACATGTCATAACAACATGTATCAAAAGAATTATGTAAAACTCACCCATAATTTAAAATGTCACTGGAATTGCATCGTAATTAGGGCGAGGTCTCTAAAAGGTTCCCTGTGGAAGCTGAAACCTCTATGAGAGACTCAGATGAATGTAAGTAGGTAAAATGCAAGTGTAAGAAATTGTACCTGTGTTGTATGGTGGCACTGGAAGCGGCGATGGCATTAACTGGCAATAACACAGCCTCTGTGCCAGCAGCAGCGGGGGGAGCTGGCGGTGGCCTCCACACTCCTCAGAGATGCTCTTGCTAAACACCTGGGCATGCCCTATAGATCAGGGCTGTCAAGTTTGGGCATTGTGCACTGAAACTGCAGCTTAAAGGTGAGCTTTGAGTGCTCTGTGACTTCACAGGATGCTGTGGTCCTTCCAGCCTGCTCCTGTGCCAGGCAAAGCGATGGGTCACACTGAGGGTGGGGGAGAGACAGAAATTAGTGGGGCCTAGAAATGTCTTATCCTTCACTAACTTGTGTGTTCAGCAGAGTTTTACAGGAACTGAAGAGATGAAAAGCAGATGGCAGGGAACAACCCAGCGACATCTAACATCAAAGAGCAAAGAGATAAGAGTTATTATTTCAACCTGTCAAGTCTCTGCTGTACCCAAAGGGAGAGAACAGGCATGACCTACTTGCAGAATTAAGAATTCACCAGGAAAGGGGTTTTAGGATTCAGAAGACAGTCCACCCTCTAAATCAAAATTTCTGTTGTGAAAACCCAGCACTGGCTTATGACTAGGCTTGAAATGCTGCTTCATTATTTGAGCTAAAAGCACTCTTCCCCTGCCCTGACTTCTGGCAGCTCTCCAGGTGTGCCCAGTCACTTCACAGTGTGCTGCAGGTGACGCTGAGCTGTGTCAAAAGGTTCTCGTGCAAGCAGGGGCTCCAGCCCCAGAACAGCAGCTCACACATGGCTCAGTGCAGCTAATGCATCTTGCCAAGAAACTGGGGGAAAAAAACACATCTTCCTTCCAAAGCACAGCCAGCAGTGGTATGTTGTTGTATACACAGTAAAAAATGGGGCTGAGATGTGGGGAGTTGGAGGGAGGGAGCAGGGCTGTGGGGTTGAGAGGGTGGCTGGAGCTGCAGGGATGATGTACCTGCCCCCCCCCCAAGCTACAAGAACAGGACTCGGCTAGAGCAGGTGAAGAGACACAAGCCTTTAATTTGCAGATGCAAAACTTGCAGCTTAGTCTTGCAGGTGCAAAATATAAACTTGTCGAGCACAGGTTTTTTGCTCTGCTTATGTGGGTGGATTTCTCTTTCCCCCCAGTGGGTCTCTCCCTCCCCATCACACCTGCAAAATGCAGCGTCCTTGCAGGACCATTGCTGCCTTGCAGCGGGTGCACAGGAGCACTGGTCAGGCAAGGGGCACTGGCACAGCCAGTGGGGAGCCTTTGAGGGGTTTGTCCAAGCACGACTCCAAATTCTGGGCTGATATTACAACTTTATTTCGTTCTATTCCTTCCCCTGAGTGCAGAGGAATGAGGGTATATTTTCCTGTCTATGAAGAGGGCCTGACACTGAGCACCTCGACAGTACTTCTCCGGGGTGAACAAAGGACAAAGTGCTCGCGCCCCAGCCTGGTTTTCTCCTTCCCCTTTCAGGAAAGCACAGGTTCACAGGAATGGGCTGTCTCTGGGCTGGAGAGCAAAGCAAGGCAGCGGTACTGATAGCATCAAACCCAGAGGGACTCCTGCAGAAAAAGCAAGCTTGGAGCAGGGGAAGGGAACAAAAGAGGAA
>VZTO01016840.1:0-26811 GCA_013400615.1 Syrrhaptes paradoxus | reverse complement strand
GTACTTCAGTTTGGAAACTGATTTTTCCATCTCTCCTTTTCTCACAAGGCTCTATATCTTGAACTGAAATACTAACCACTTTCATATTCTCTCTCTCTCAATCTTCCTATTTAGTTTCACAGCCAATTAATTGAATTATAGTTTGGCTGTGAAACTGCAATCTTCTCTTTCCTATAGGCCAGTAACATAAACTTTTACCAAAAATGATTTAAAAAATCATGGTTTTATCATGTTGCTGCTCATGGTTATGTTAGTTGAAACTGTGTAAACATCCACAAAGGTACTATTTCCTTTTCATGTAAGCATGGTAAATCCTTCCTTAAAACTCTGATAATCGGTAGAAGTAAGTGGAGTGGAGTTTTAGTTTGGAAGGCGAACATTGTAATTTTGGAGAAGTCATAAATGTTGATAACGTTTTAGGAATTTTTAACAAAATGGGGGAAAACTGAGAAAACTTGTTAACTGGAATTATTCTATTAATCTCAAAACAAAATGCTTCATTTTTCTTTGGATTCTTCAGATTTTTTCCTTGTTATAAATTTATAACAAAGAAATGAGAGTATAAAACAAAATGTAAAAGGTTTGTTTTATAAATGTAAAACAGAAACCTTTTGTTACTTTCTTGCCATCATTAATATTTTATTTGACAGAAAGAACTTACTCAATTAAACACAGAAATTCTGTTTTCCAGTAAATATCATATTCAGGGAAAAAAAATCAGCTGGTTACAAAATATTTGACTAAAATTCCATTACTGTCTTGCAGGAAACACATGCCATGGCTGGTATGAAAATTAGATCTCCTTTGTCCCTTCTGTCTGTTAGCAAACTCTTGTCTCTTGTAAGCAAAATCTATCTTTTTTATTCTTCCATTACCTCACATCACAATGGAGTCTGAGGTTGGTACTGAGACTCCTAAATGTTATCGTAATGCAATCCATAAGAAGCAAGACAACATGATAGTTTCTGTTTACAAAATTCAAAGAAATGTATTTCGTAATTATAGATATATGAGTTTCACAGTCATGAAAAGGGAGATTATTAAAGAACACTCATTACACAAAGCTTTATAAGGGGCACATGCCTAGACTGATACAAAAGGGCAAATCTCTTTATCTTTGCACTTCTTTTCTGTAAAAGTAGAACTGAAATAATATTCCAACTATAATTGGAACAATGGACTGTAGGAGACAGTTGACAATTTATAAATAAACATAAGACACTGTTAGGCATCTAAATTTTGTCTCTTCAAAAGTATTTTCATGTGTGCACACATTTTACATGTACACAGGATTGGGNATCTTCTTGAAATAATCTGCAAAACCAAAAGTAATTAGTTCTTGATATTTGTTTCTAGACAGTTTTCCAGTTTTCCAGAGAAAGCTTAAAGAAAATCTTGAACTCACTCTGCAGGCTAAAAGTGAGCGATACCCTGGTAACTCTGCTAGAGCTTTGACATTCACATAACTTTTCATAAATTTACAGTACAAAATACACTTGCTTATCTTAAAACTTGAAGAAATACCTGCCATTGACAGCAACCACTATGTAAACTCCACATTTTTTTTTCTCATCACTGAATTTATTAGCTGATTATCGTATGTGACTTCAGATGTAGTTAAAATATGCTTGGAAGAGTTACCAAATTGTTGTCACTTTCATTTAGGTGTGGAAGAATAATTTCTGTGAATTCTTTGGGGAAAGCCTTCTTTTTAAAAAAGTGCATTGAGTCACAATGAATGTCAAATGCTTCAAAAAGTAAAAGACAGTGTTTAGCGAGAAACTTTCAGCTTTTCAGTTTCCAAGTACAGCAGTCAAAGGGAGACTTTTCTTCCACACTCTATGATTACCCCTTCAGCCCCTCTGACATTTTGACATATCATCATTTCCATGATCTTAAGCATGTATACATTGATTTTTCAATCATTCTCTACTAAACCCCACAAAAGAAATTTAATGATCCAATTGAATCAATCCAGGGGAAATAACTGCTAGTTTCAATGCTATAAAAATATTCATGCTATTCTTAAAGTTTTCTTTTTTGTTGTTTTCTCAACTGTAATAAACAAAAAGTAGCTTGTTCCTCCGAAGTAAAAAATCGTATTGGAATTAAGGGATATCGAAGGGCTTGCAGGCAGTGAAATAATCGGTAGTCATAGTGACTCAGGATCGCTGCCAGGGTCAGGGAGGTGCACATGGCTACGAGAGACATGCTACCTCCTAAATAGGCACTTGGGGTTTCCTTGTGTCTGCTCAACTCGGCTGAGCTCTGATGCAGTTTCTTTGACATGGTCAGTGCAGAAAGGAGGCAGGACCACAGCTTACCTTTCTTTAGGGAAGCTACTTATATATGGAGGACAAAATTCACGATACATTTGAGAAACGCAGCTGTGGCTGATCTTTGCACTGTGGCACATAGAGATAAGGTGTTTCTTGTGCACTAACACAGAAACAGTTACTTTGTAACGCAGATATCTGCTAATGATTTTTCATGTATTGCCTGTTTATTGTGAAGAGCCTATCTCTAAATGTCTATTGGCATCTATCCAAATTATAGGAACTGATACAGAGTTTGAAGGATCTGTACTTTCTAAAGAGGCTAGAAAAGTCATTATGTCAACTCTACAAGGATGAAAGCTTTATACTTAGATTCCCATATTGGAAGATTACTAGTCCTGTTGGTTCCCACCGAAAATTTCCTCTTTTATCAGCAGAAACCTTTCTGGCTTAGTCATGTGTATTGGAACAGAGAGTTCAGGCATTTGGTGAAAACTTGATGAGCAGATGTAAGTGTCGCCAGAGCATTTTCAGGGAATATTGAGTGGCTGATGGAAAATCTATGCTATTACCTCTTTAAGGGTCAAAATAGGAAGGCTCTTCTGTTCGTATTCACTTGGGGAAAACAACTGTACATAACTTATCTTTTCCCTTATTAAGAAAAGATGCACCTGTATGGAAACAAAGCACTTGATCTTTGTTTGTGTCCAGTTAGGTGGGGTGTAAGGCCACAGCTGCCCTGAATTCTTTTGTCAAAGATGAGAAGCCTGTGGGTAGTTTTATACTGATTTTTTTGACCCCAGACATTCAGTGAAGTTCAAATACATCTTGCATTAGCTCTGAACAAAATGGTTGGCCTAATATAAGTGTACGGTCTCACAGGTTTCAGACCTGAAACCCCAGACACACACATAGGGTTTGTCTTGGGCCATTTATGCTGCCTGACCCTGTCCCAGCTGCCCGTGGACCCTTGCCACACCAGATGGATGAGCTGAATGTAAGTCTGTCGCAGTTTGACCTATCTAGCAGCCAAACTCCATGCAGCTGCTTGCTCACCCTCCTCCCAGATATGGGGGAGAGAACTAAAGAGATAAAGGGAAAAGAGACTCATGGGTTGAGATAAGAACAATTTAATAACTAAACTACAATAAAATTGAAAATAATTATGATGATGATAATAATAAAAGTAATATATAGAAATATACACATATAGAAATGAGTGATACACAGCGCAACTGCTCACCATCTGAAGACCAAGGCTTAGCCCGTTCCCAACTAATGATCCCAGAGCAAGGAGAGCCCCAAAACTGCAATCCCAGAAAAGAGGTAAGAGCCCCAGTGTCCGGGAGAGTGAGAGAGGACCGAGAGAGAGAGACATGACCCAGAGAGAAAACTTCTGGACAGATCCTCATCTATATACTGGCATAATGTGCCTGATATGGAACAGATTACTGACCAATTTGTGTCTTGATCCGAACCCTAAGGTCAAACTTAAGAGAGTAATTGTGGGCTGTGCTCTCTCCTAGCTTCCCCTGCACCTGCAGACACTGGCAAAGCATGAAGCTGAAAAGCCCTTGACTGTCCTGGCAACAACTATAAACATCAGTAGGTCATCAGGTTTCTCCTCAGCACAAATACAAAACATAGCCTCATGCTAGCTACTATGAAGAAAATTAATTCTGTCTCGGACAAAACCAGGACAAAGTCTTTTGAGATACTTCCTCTATCTTGTACAAAGAAAAGCAGATAGATCTTGCAGCCAACTGATGTTTGACTCCCTTTTGTAACTAATGTTGTCTCCGTATTATGACAGTGATGACCAAAGCCGGGCAGAGGATCAGGTTTGGTTTTAGCCATCTCCCTCTGGCCCAACCCTAAGGTATGGTACATATGCAGTCTATCTGATTTTGCATAGAATAAGAGAATGGATTCCTGAGCCAAAGAATGTATCTGAATAAAACAAAGCTTTTACAGATTTTTGTAGATTTCCATTAGCTACAAGTAGCTGGAGAAGACTGCAGCTTCACAGTCTTATCACATCTTTGAGTTAGGCGGGTCAAACCTGCAGAAACATAACTTATGTTGGGAAGATGATTGCGCTAATGCAGCTGCACTCATTCAGGATATGGGGCAATATGTCTACATCAGCGAGTACCAAACTGTCCTGTCAGATTCAGCACAACTCCAGCAGTGAGAAATATAAGGAAGAGGAATTTCAAAACCCAAAAGAGAGGATGATGTTTGGGGGTTTTGAAACTAAGAAAAAGATAGTTGGGCCTAAAGGATTAGGGAAAAATAATCCATATTTGGAAAAGATATAAGAAAGGACTGAGTCTCTCAAGCTCTCAGTTTTTCTTAGATCTTTTCCAAGCACCTAGTCAAATACTTGTAAGGGTGTTTGCTCTCATTCACAGATGCCTATGGAGACTGTCAAGCAAATAAAAGGTCCATTTCAATTTTAATGTTTCAAATAAGGAGATATAATTATTTGTTAGTTTACCAGAATTTTCCTTTCCTAATGTTATTTTGCATATTTTTGCAATACGTTGAGTAATTTCGGAAGCTAGCTGGATACTCTTTCCTTTATGGAAGCAGATGCAATCTTTTATTATATCAATCAATTTATTATATCAATCACGGTTCTCAATATATTCAGATTTTCTCAGTGTTTTATACAAATCAGTCTAAAATAATCAGCAACCTGCCGTGCAATGATTGCAATTAGAGTTGTGAAAATCTTGTCCGTTTCAGTTATAGGGCTTTCACAAGAATACTCTCCTTTAGAAGTACTTTTCTTTTTAACTGATTCACTGTTTGAGCCTGTGGGCCAATGTAAAAATAAAATTGCCCAATGACTTTTCATAACATAATTGAAAACTCACCTCACATGAATTTTTTAGACACACTTACTAGCACTCCCTGGAACAACTATGAAACACAGCTGATACTCACTACATTTTTATTTTCCTCTCAGTCTTTTGCAGCAGCTTCTACACTCACTAGGCAATTTTCATATCATCCCAGTGAACTAAGAATCAAGTTGGGTGTTTTAGCTCAGGAAGTTTAGTTCACCTGATCACACTTCAAAGCATTTTTAAATTTTGGAAATAAAATAATCAATATGTTATTATTTCTTCACCATTACTTTATGCTTTTCCAGAATCCATAAACAATGTTCTTAGCACTTAAACCATGATCTTTACAAATATTTGTAGTACCATTTTTGAAGATTACAGAAAGCGTAAGGTAACAAATCTTGGTTCCTTTGCACTTCTGCAGCTTTCAGAAATGTCTGAATTAAACACAATGGTGCCTCTGAGATGCTCCTATTATAGCTGACAGATGCCAAGGTCTGTACATGATAATGTGTTTATATCATGGAGAAAAACAAAGCTGTATCATAGAGATTTAGCAGCTCAACAGCTGGACTAGCCAGGCCTGTCTGAAAGCAAAACAATAGACACCTCCAATTCACCATGACATTAAGCTGACAGTCTTTATCTGCCATTGTTACTTAAAACATGGGAAAAGTGTTTCTCTGAAAATTCCAAAAGGTCCCAGATGTGCTGCAGTTCCCAGCCTACCATTTGTTTGTAAGGCAGGACTGAAACAACCTATAGTTCTGGGCTACTTAGTTATACACCAGTGACCAGAGAGTTGCATATATGTTTCCCAACCCACTGTGTTCCCTGAAGCATGTCCTTTAGACTATTGTGCAGGATTTGGACAATGACTCTTTTCCACCTCTAAAATAAAGAGAAATTCTGAATAGACAATGTTTCAATCTAATATTGTTCCAGTCTCTACTGTGTAAAGAATAACATTTTTTAAAAGTATAGCTACAATGGGGTCATTCAGCACGTTAAGGAATGACAGACTGTGAAGATTTCACAGTCTTAAAGAAAATACATGTATCTTCTTTTCTGGGATAAGAATAAAACTGTTACTTCTCAGTGTTTGTAATCTCTGAAAAAAACAATTTTTCGTCCAGTGGGAATGAAAGTTTAATGCTGCAGACAGTATAGGTGTTTTATTCTAAAGCATAATAAGTTCCTGAATTCTTCAGTTCCTTGTAGCATGGCTGTATTTTAATAAGGAAGGATAGAATAAAAAAGGTTTTGAATGAACTCCTGTTTCTTAAACTAAGAAAATAAGGTTTATTATTCAGACTATTCAGATTTTAAATAGAAATTCTTAGAAGTATTGATGTTACTTACTGTAATTTGGAAACATGTGTATGCACCTGTACACATTCACATACATAGAAAGCCTCCGGTATCAATTTTACAGCACATCCATATTTCAAAGTGAGATGCTTTTGGACTGTAATGAACTGAAAAATAAATAAATAAGGAAGACTTCAAATATAATTTACAATAACAAAATGCATCCTAAGAATGCTTGATCACCATGTAGTGAAAGCAAAGAGAAAAAAAAAAAAGGGGGGGAAGAACTTCACAATCTCTTGTTATTCATTTGTTTCTTTTAAGATACTAGCTGTACTTTGTCTTTTTTATTTTGCATAATAATAAAATGTGAGAGCAATCACAGTATTGGGAGTGCAATTAAGCTTCAGCACAAAAGAGGCTGGAGTCTCAAAACACAATGGAGGTGCTGAAGTAGTGCTGTAGATTTCAGATGAAAGGATAATTGAGTTGACCTAATAATGCTCTAAGTCCTAAGCACCCAAATTTTTTAGATGTCTTTGGAATTACTGCACAGAGTAGTTTTAAGACACGCAGATATGTGTTTTAAATATCTTGAGATTGTGGTGGCAGAGAAGTCTTCCATTTCCCCCAATCTCCTTACTTACGCATATCTCAGTATATGTAAAGTTAGGAAAAATGTGGCACCAGTTCAGAGATAACTGAGCATATGTACTGAATAAGACTTAGCTTAAGGAATAAACAAAAAGTAGCCATACTATAATATTTTCCAAATGACCATTCAATTTATAAAACAATTTAAACCTAGTTAGAACAATTCTTCACAAATTAAGAACCAACTCCTCCCTATTCAGGAATGGACATTCCAAGGCAAAAGAGAAATCTTCACTGGAAGCAGACATAATGTTTAAGTTTAGATCCCATAACACAGTATTTTGTTTCACAAATCTTGAGAATGGTAATTAATTATACTGATAGATTTATAGGTTTTTTTACAGAAACAATATGGTTACCAGTTGTTGCTAGTCATGAATGTTTTTAGGTCCCATGAAAGGGTCTCATTATCATACCATCTCTCTTTAATCAGTGAATTTCAGTACAATTTTTCATTATTATGTGAGAAAAAGTTTCTCTGAAGGGTCATTTTGTACGGCCAAATTTGACACATGAGGAGTCTCCCACAATGTCAGACTAGGAGCAACAAAGAAGATCTATCCATGAGTTTGTCATATATCTGTATGGAAACAAGACATTTTCTTATTCTGCTGAGAACTAACACTTCCTACTCAAGCGATGTTTTCAGAGGTCTATGTGTGACATCGTTCAAAATATAGCAACCACCATTCAGCCAAGAATTTTGAATACAGTTCTTTTAAGGAAATGAGTTATGTGTTCTACTCTCAAGAAAGCACTTAAGCTTAAATTTTAAGCACATGGTTTTACTTTGCCCCATTTATTTAACATTAATCATGTAGTTATTGCTTTGCTGAATGGGGATGGTATTACACATACGCTCAAAGTTAAGCATTTGATTAAGTGTTTTGTTGCAACACTTTGCACTGTGCCCTGTAGCACATGTAAAAGAAGTTTTAGCAGATTCAGAAAGCTTTAGACAAAGAGCCTGGTGCTGCAATGTAGCTGTTGTCTTATGTTGACATCAACAGCATTTCCTAATTTAAACTATTATAATTGAAAGCAATATTGGACGCCAATGTGAGGCAGACACACCAGGGCTGCTCTGCATCATCACTGTCTTCATCGTTATCATCACTAAGTCATTAAGTATATAACTGGGGCAGGTCACAAAGTTGTTCCAGTTACTAAATAATTCATGTCTATTGCAGGTACTCTAGATTTTGCTTCATCACAGAAGCAGAAAGGAGCTGCTGGCAGATCCTACGAGATAATTGCAAAAATTATCATTAGGAATGAGATTGGTTTACATCTCAGCCCAAAGGTATGGAATTGGAAATGTAAAAAAAACCCAGATATCATAGGTACTGGCAGATACCAGCTATTTTGATCCCTACTTTTTTGGAAATGTATTATTTAAAATGACTTGGATTTTTGTTGTTATTTGTTATCAAAATAACACATGAAATTTCAGTTCTTATTTAAAATTCATATTAATAATGTATCTTACCATGGCTAAATTAGTCATGGTAGGTTTGAACTCAGTATGCTTCTTTTCCTGCCTGACAATCATTGCCTTCTTTCCACCCTCATACTTTTCTTTTTTTTAATTACTTTTTTTTTGGTGATCAAAGTATGCATTTACTTTTGTTTTAATTTAAAATTTTGAGAGAGATTTTTAGAGGGGGACTTTCTGTTACATCTATTTACTTGTCTTATTATCTTTCCATAGTATCCTATAGCACACATTCTTTGGGATCAAATTTGCTTTTCCACATACTAAAAGAGCATTTCCTAGACTGGTAGGAAGGCCATATGCTTCGTTACCTTTTCTCAGTCTTTCTTTTTGCTATCCCCAGAAGATTGCTGATGCATATCGCTCTTATCAAAATCCATTCTGTCCTGGAATAAACCTGCTAAAGTCTCCTTGCTTTTCTTCCAAATGTCTCACTCCAAACCACTTGCCACCAATCTAGAAAGTTTTTTTTTGGCAGGTCTGTAATTCCAGGTCACTGTCTCCATCATAGAACCATAGAATCATAGAATCATAGAATCATCATAGAATCACAGAATGGCCTGGGTTGAAAAGGACCACAGTGATCATCTAGTTTCAATCCCCCCTGCCATATGCAGGGCCACCAACCGCTAAACCAGGCTGCTCAGAGCCACATCCAGCCTGGCCTTGAATGCCTCCAGGGATGGGGCATCCACGACCTCCCTGGGCAACCTGTTCCAGTGTGCCACCACCCTTTGGGTGAAAAACTTTCTCCTAATCTCTAACCTAAACCTCCCCGTCTTAATTTAAAACCATTCCCCCTTGTCCTATCACTATCCACCCTCGTAAACAGTCGCTCCCCCTCCTGTTTATAGGCTCCCTTCAAGTACTGGAAGGCTGCAATGAAGTCTCCCTGGAGCCTTCTCTTCTCCAAGCTAAATCATGTTTCTTACTTGTCTCCACTGTTGCAGCTGTCTCTTGTATTTCACTTTTTTGTTTTGTGGAATTTTTTTTGGTGGGGAGGGTGCGTGTGGAAGAAAAAGATTACTTATAATAGTGAAAATTTCACAAAAAAAATTTAAAAGCATATATTTTTATTTTCTCTACATTTCTCCCAATTTTCAGCCACACAGACTAGGATTTGCTTGACTATATAGTCACTGAAGCGAGCAGAGGAGCGCAGCATGCACAGATTAAGTGAGAGAAAGGCAGACCCTCAATTTAGCTACAAAACCTCTCAGCAACACCTGAAAGGAGAGAGGTTTTGGGTTTGTATCTCCACTAGCTTTTCTGTTTTGGAAAGGGTTTTTGTTTCTTGAGCTTTCATTTATCTCAAACTTTCACTTCAGAGTTCACTGCACTCTTGTTGCTGAGGTATCTCAGGAAAAAAAGAGAAAACAGCTAAAGTCCCTTGGGCAGCAAGGCTTCATCTGTAGCGTGAATCATTGTGCTTGTGCTAATGTCAGGATGCTTTCCAGGCTCAGCCTGACATTGAGAGAATTTTATTTCTCCGTGGTTAGCAAAGCACCTTACTATGGAGATACAGAAATCTGCAGAAACAGAACACTGAATAACCGTTCTCCATTAAATAGAGTTTTTTTTCCTATTTGTAACCCAAGTATGTACTAAAAAAAACAAAACCAAAAAAAACCCCCAAAAACAGAAGAGGGACATCAAAACAGAAAGCCCTTTCTGCCTTCAGCGTGAAATTATCCCCATCAGAAATTCATGTATGTCACATAATGACCAGCTTAAAAGCAGCATCTGCTTATCAACTGGCTTTTGCTTTTTATGCAATATACCAGCTGGGGTGGCTGAAGCACAAACAGGTGAAAATTACTTTTCCAAGGTCATTTGTATGAATTCAGCTCATACTACAGCTTGCTTATTCCCAGTCCTTCCTATAAGCCAGTGCATCACATACGCATTCCTATGTGGCTAAATCTGAAATAATGTATTATCTTTTGATGATATATTCTTTAAGAAATCCAGTTGTTAGGAACTGAAATTATATTTACTGTAAAGGCAATGATCTTGTGACTTTATTTGATATGCAGGTGGGTGTTCATATTTCCATAGGAATTTCATTGTAATTCAGGATCACTTAAATACTAATTAAGTTGTCTCTTCAAGGTTATTTTGTTATAATGTTCATACAACTCGTGTCTCGGGGTGTTTTTTTTTTTGGGGGGGGGGGGTTCTTCAAAGTAAAATTTAAGCTGATCTGTCAAACTCACATTAAGGTCCTAAACCTCGGACTCTAAGGAGTACATAAGTAGAATGGTGCAAGCAGCTTTAACTGCTTCAGAGATGGAAAAAGTCATTATGTCAGGTGAAAATGTTACGAATTACAGAAGAATCTACTGAAAAGAGAAAATGCAAAATAAACTCCCCAAAAAACTGTCCTAGCTAACTTATCTTCCTAGCCCTTTCAGGTGGGAGTTCAGGACACCAAGACCAGGTCCAGAAGTAAGCAAAAATTTTACATAGAGAATCAGTCTCCTAAGGCTGACATGGCCTCCTAAAGAAAGTAGTGGTGGGCATCTTGAAATTAGGAGATTCGGGACAGAAGAGACACAGGATTAAGACTGTCTTCCTTTACAGAAGTATTGCAGAGTACTGAGACCCTCTTCAGGCAAGTCAGGGGGAACTCTACTCCTGGGTACACCAGAAGTCTTCTGTGCCTTTTCCACAGCTTTTGACTTACTACACAACGAGGTTTGATGGCATTATTTAAATATCTATCTGATTACAATTGTAATTAGCCATTTCATATTTACAATAGGAGGATGTCAATTATGCTATGACAAATATTCTTCTAAATAGAAGGGCATTTAGAAAAGTATTTCATGCCAGAAGTTTCTTTCTCTAGCCAACCTGGCCTCTATGTATAATGCTTGTAATAGAAGCATGGTCCTTGCAACATTTCACCCTGAGGAATGATTTGTTCTTTAGAGGTATGTGAACTAAATTAAACGAAAAATTTGCATGATTTTTTAACCAACTGTTTTTTATCTCATAGGCAAAACATGGGAGATAGATGAGAGGAGGGAAAAACACTACCCAGCAAGCAACTTCCTTCCTTTTCATCATTCACAGAATGCCTTGGTTTGTGATCAGTCCTTTCAGGGCTGCGAGGTTCCTCCTGTGGTCTTCTCCATTCAGCCCTCAGGCTCAGGTCTTTCCCTCTGATATAAATCCATTAGTATTTGGTAGCCAATTTGCCTATTGATCATGCTTGCCCCTTTTTAGCACAAGTTCTTAATATCTTCTTCCATTGTTTTTTCTTCTCTGCTGATGATTTTACACTGATCAAACTTTGTGCCCTGCGGACAATTAGCTTTCTGTAATCATTAGAACTCCATTCTTACCTAACTTCTGAGGGTAAAAATTTGCTGGCTAAGGGATGAAAACCCATCTTTATGAATGTATTTCCAAACTCAGTTCTTCTTCTTAATGAAGTTTCTTGGATTTAATTAACTTGTAAAATCACAGGAATACATAGATAATGGCACCAGACTCTATGCATATGCTAGGAAAAGTGGCTTTCAAGAATAGCTGGCCCCCAAAGTAGCATACTGTAAATTAAAAGCAGCTCTTGCCTATATAGTAAACTATTGTGCCTTCTTCACTCAATGCCACTTAGATTTGAGTAAAAGAAACCAAACCAAAACAAAACAAAAAACTTGAACAAACTGAATTAGATTAAAGTTTTCTTTTTTTCCTCATGGGATTTGAGACTTTTCTACTGTAGGAGTATATAACTAACAATAGAACATGATGTAAGAAAATATTTTTTTCAAAATAAGGGTGATAAAGTACTGGAATAGGTTGCCCTGAGATGTTGTGGAATCACTGTCCTTTGAGATATTCAAAACTCGACTGAATATGACCTTGAGCAACCTGGTCTAACTTCTAAGCTGGCTCTAACTTCAAAGCTGGTTCTGCTTTGAGAGAGAGTTGGACCAGACAATCTCCAGAGGTCCCTTACAACTTAAATTATTCTGTTTCTGTGTCAAACGCAGCATTACCTTGTGTAGCCCAAGAAAATCTTTGTATAACAGGAAAGCACAAAATACGTGTTATGTTCACAGCTTCTTCATAGAAAGAACAACACATTCTAGTGAATCCCTAAGCATATCCTTTATTCAAGTGCTTAAATTTCTCTGTCTAATTTTTAACTGTAAAATGGGAATATTATTGTACTTCTGCAAGTCCTTAAATTAAACAGCAAATGAATGCAAAGAAGTGATTTGATTTTCTACTGAAAAAAAAACCCAAATGAAATGTCAAATGTTGACCTTAAATTCTGTTTTATTATAGCTACAATTGTATCCACTCTATTTTTTATGAATATTTATATTACTTTTTTGTATCTCCAAATTGAACAAAGACAATACAGGTGTATTTAAAAGATGCAAGTCTTTGCATTCCACTATTTTGACTCTAACTCTAATATGTATTGAGGAATGGTTTGAACAATTTTGAACTTTATCCAGCTACTACAAAAAAATCACAAACACTTTAGATAACAGGTTTTTTTCTGAAACTGTAGTTCCAGGCTGAGGTCTGAGAAGTCTGTGTGACTGAAGACTTTTAAATAGATGCATGAGATTAGTAGCAAATATTTTCATAATTAGAAACAGCAATTGGCACTTCTTGATATCTGTTCCTTTGCTCATATACTTTCATTTAATTTTGTTTCAAGTACATACCTGTAGTATAAGAGCTATGGTTTATTTCCTTTTTCAAAAGGAAATTTTATTTTGGAAAGACTGCCTAAATTATTGCTTTAGGTGGTCAACCAGTATGCAAACCATGACTCTTCAAATTACCATTCTGATTTGATATTCATTTTTTCTGCTTCTACATGAAAAAGCTAACAGTACACAGTAACAGTAGGCAATATAAAATGTCTCTGCCAGACTTGGTCAGTAATTACATAGCATTTCCAGCTATAATTAAAATTTTTCACAGTCTATATTCATATAGCATTCTTTCAGGTCAATTTGTCTCAGATCCTGCAAAATCATTTTCATGTGATGTATTTCACTTGTTACAAATTGCACATTAGTTCATTGAAAATGTACAGCATGTCTCTTAATTTGAAAGTATTTAGAATTTTAAGTTACAATATCAGAACAGCTAATTCCTAGTTTCTAGTAATATTCACAAAAATAAAATCCTTTCCATTTTGTAGATAATGACATTAATGAGTGCTAGCATAAGACTGTAAAGGAACAGGCTCTTCCAAGTATTGGGATTACCTCATCTAGCTAGTTAAGAAGCTTGAGGACTTGCATCCACTGGAACAAGATCAGAGGTCCTAACTTTAGGAGAAGTAACAGCTCGGCACTAGCTGAGTGCCTTTTGGGACAATCCTTATGGAGCACCTATTTTAATACATTTCTTGGAATATGAGGGCAGAATCCAGTGAAGGGGAGCATGGATATATATATATATAAAAAGGTGCTTAATGAAGAAGAACTTGCATTTTTTTCCCTTAAAACTCTAGACTGCCGTGTGTGCCAGAGTTCAGGCTTCTCAAGCGTTGAAGTCAGGGAGCCCAAACACAGTAAATTACTGGAGCCTTTTAGAAACACAGCTGAGATTTCATTCTATGTGAAATATGACTGTTATTATGATTTGGAAATCATAATATTGAAACTCCTGAAAATGTGTTCACACTAAATTTGAGTCATAATAGGAGTGAGTCACTATCTGAAGTGTCTAATTTGGAAAGCTAGTCTCCATATGCTGCCTTCTGAGTCATTGGAGAGTCTCCAGAGGGAGGGTCTGGGCTCCCAAGACCTGAATCTGGGGAGTGGCCCATATCTTTCAACTGGCTGTAGAAGAATTACAGTAAAATTTCTACTTCAAGCCTGTAAATTCAGGAATGCCAGATCTCATTCCTCTCAACATTCTATAAGAGTATTGAGGAATAGATATGCATGGGGGACAATTTGACATACAAAACCAAATTATATCAAATTTGTCAGATTTTTAGTGTTTCTTAAAAATAAATGAGTTGTTTGAAAAACATTTTTAACTATACCAGAGCAAGAATAAACATAGCACAAAAATACCACACATTCATGCTTTATCCTATACTTCCTTTACTCTCTACGATTTTGGTAAAATCTGAAAAACTGTAGTAAAAGAAATCACATAATGTATTTTGAATGGACTGCACATTCTTCCTCACCTTCTTTTTTAATAGATAATTATGAATTTCCAATTCCTGTATAAATATAATAGTATTTTAAATGCTTCATTAACAGGGAACAATAGCATATATATGGAGGAAAAAGTTAATGAAATGTAATATATGCTTGAAAGAAGACACAAACAATCTTCTTAGCAAATATTATAGGCAAAGTTGGCCTGTCCAAAAATGTTCTTTGTTGACAACTGTTAGACTTGGAATAAATAATATGCAACAGTCCTCTTTCTCATTGCAACATCTCGATGTTTCATGTTTTATTTGCTCAATTCCAATACAAATTTTATGAGGGAGGACCTGATATTCTAATATAAATCTTAAGTACTCTGGGAATTTGTGTGCCCTATGAACAATAAAATGTCAAAACCAATCACGTCATCTTTTGTTTCTATGAGCTCACAGGACACTTTTCAGTGTAAGAAGACAACATCAGTTCCTGGAGTCCTATTAGAGCCCTAAATCTTGGCCTGAAGACTGTCCCCAATTATCCACGGTTCTCTGTAAAAGGTACACGTACAATGATTGTCTGTCTGTACATAACTATGCACACACATGCATTTACTTATGCATTCATTTTCTTAGACTTGGCTGAACCACTTTGGAGTTAAATTCTGTTAATATTTGTAGTGAATTCGTGTATTAATTAAAATCCTACAGAGAAACAATTCAGTTAACAATGAGTGTATAAAGGTGTTTGCCTTCCTTCTCCTGATGGCTTGGTCCACCAACATGGTTCACACTTCTTAAAGAAGTTGCCAAAACTAATACCTTGCTGAACTGTTTCCTGAGACAGAGAAATCCGTGCTGCAAACTCTGCATATATTTAGTGTAACTTGTTTTATTCAGGTGTACAAACCACACTGAAAAAAAAAATGGTCACTTAGCATGCAGAGTAATCCTTTCTTTCAGGACTTTCATCCCACTGTCAGTAACCAGGTTCCTAGAACCAGTTCCTGTTCAAAATCGAATTCTGACTAAAGCATTACAAAAAATCCCTGCTATCTTGTATAGCTCTCACTACAACATCTGCTTCCACACAGAACTTGTGCTGAGAAAAATGTACTATGTAGGTCTTCTAGAAACTAATAAATTTTACTTTATGCTGAAAATAAAACTTTGAAAGTTATACTTAACAACACTGTTTTGTTATACACGTAATATTCAAAATATTTTTACTTTGAAACCTAATTAATTATAAGATTTACAATTATTCAATTAAGGAACAGAAAGCCAGTACCATATATCAAATTAAATGAGCTGTCATTGGTGTGAGAATCTCTATTAAAACTATTACAGAGAGGACATATTTTCTGTTGTTTAGTTTAGTAGAGGCCTCCACTTGTCACTAAACACAAGTTTATCACACAAACAAACTTTTAACTATTTCCATGGAAATATACATACAACTGAAGATCAGGGATTTTTCACTGGAAAATATTAACACCAAATTAATTCCAGAAAATTGTAAATTTCTCCACTGTTGTATCTATATAAGAAGCAAATATATTTTCTTCTAATAAACTCTTAGAAAAACTAAACATATTACTATGAAGCAGTTCTGTTATTGTCCCTGCTTTTGACTGAAACAATTTACAGGTGTAAATTACAGAGCAATTTAACAAGTTTTGTCTCAGTCAAATAAACACACAAAAGTAACTCAAAACAAGCTAAATTCCTGAATATTCACATTGCCTTTTCAATGAATTATTAGTGGTTGGTTTCTTCTCTGATTATTGCTGTTAAGTAAAAAATTTATCGATAAGTACAATTTATGTGATACAGCTATAGCCACAGTGTAAAGAAAAGACCAAAGATATTATCAATACCAGATGTAGAACACTTTCTTAACCAGAATCCCTTTGTGGGCTCCTGTCTACAGAAGAGGAGCTTTCTGTCAGACCAGACATATTCTTTTCCCACCCTCATGCTTGCAGCCTAGATAATAAAAAACAAGCTGAACAGAGAAAGGGAAGCGAATGAAAGGGGGGGAGGAACTGACAATAAAGAAAATGTTTTCTCCCTCTGTTCTGTCAGTCTTGCAATACCTGTGGATTTTTAAATAGGAGATTTGAGGAATTATTGCATGGGATGGGGTGTTGTGGTCTTGTAGATAATGGCTGGGAATGGCTGCTGGCTCTGGGAGACAAAAGATCCACCCTCAGCAGTGGGGCAGTGCCAGACTCTCCTGCCCCGTGGAGCAACAGCTCCTATATCCCTGTGCTCCCTGCCTGAGGCCCCATAGAGCCCAGGCAGCCCAGAAGATGGAGCAGTTGCCAAGGTCCACCAGGTACTTGCTGTTTGCTGATGAATTAACCATAGCTGAGAGGATGCCTCATGAATGCTTTTTGTAATCTGAAAGACTGGCGCCTTGCAGATTTTCTTGCCTTCCGACCAGTGCAGTTGCCCTCATCAGCATATGCAGCAGAGGAGGTTTTTGTATTGGCTTTTCCCTGTTTCGTCAAAGTGGTTCTTGTTCACTGGGACAAAAGGCAACCTCAAACAGTAGGTTGGTTGGCTGCTCTGTGCAACAGCATTGTGCCATCCTGAGAAGTTCTGGCAGCTGGCAATGAGGGACTACAGGGACTAAGACCCATGAAGACCCTTCTTTAGGAAAATACCCTTCCTAGTGCAGAGGAGCTGAATGGGATGCTGGAGATGAAGCTGAGGGTTTTACAAATATTCAGAGTCACTGGAAGTGCACCAGTGCACAGGGGATAGACGTGTGAGCAGAGGACATCGGCGCCCTCAGACTGCAGTTATTGCTGAGCTGTGCTTCTGCATCAGCCAGCCCCTCTGATGCTCTGTGACAAGGTTGGTCTTGGAAAGGGGGTGATGGATTTGTCCTTGGCTTAATTTTTATATTAATCTAATCATTATCATACAGCAGATTCTTATTATCTCTTCTGCTGTGGGAACTGGTGAGTGCGTGATCTGACTGACCCATCACTAAGTTACTTTACTTAGCAAACTGTTGGCTGACTACTGCTGGTGGCATTAAAGAAATATGAACTTATATATTTAAAAAAAAAAAGTCAGCAATTCTACGCAGGTCATAGAGTGACAATCCTTGTACAATGTAATTTTCATGCAAAACCCAAAGAGTTTGAGATAATTGTTTTCATCAGTTCAGCTTGTGTGTGGATCAGGTTCAAATGTTATTTGAAACACACAGTGTTCCATGTTTCTGATATGAGATATAAACAAGTTTGTAAACCCATTTTTTCTCAAAGCCATCTTCCTATCTAGTAACTGTGAAGCAGCCTGATACGGCTAAAGTTACTTCATGTCAAGGCAGCCTGTCTGAAACTGCTGGATCAGAGGAATAACAGAGCATGTCTGAATGAGTGTATGTGTACATGCTGGAAAAAACACATGAATAAAATAATACCTATAGATTGCACAGTGATTTTGTTCCATCACTAAAATCACTCAGTCTAAAAAAACAAAATGCATAGAGAAAGAGGTTAACACCAGTTATAAACTTACAGCTCCTTATATACCACTCAAACTAATATAGATACAATGTGATTTAAGACTGGAAACTGTGGCTAAAGGAGTTAGTCTGCTCGGCATGAGACTAGGTTTATTTAATCAATGTTGCTTCCACTAGAAAAGTGGATTAGTTCTTCTTTAAGACAGAGTTAAAAGTTTTGCAGCTAATTTATTTTAATAAGCATTCAGTCACTAACTGCTACAGAAAAAGGCTAAACTGTAATGAAGAGTCAGGAAAGAAAGCATGACTTAATTATTTTTCTGGGGTGGATAATGAATAAATTAGCTATGCTGTAGGCTTGCCGTTTGTAGAGAATTTATTACTTTTGCTTTAAGAACCATATCATGACAAAGTCAATTTTTCTCCTGACTGCAAACTGATTGATGAGGTAATGTCTGGTTGTGAAAGACTTCCTCTTCATCATTGTGTTGCCAATGTTGGTATCACAAAGTAAGGTTGAAGTTTTCCTGAGTGCATGTTCTCCTGTGTAATTACAGATGAAAATTATTTTAATTCCTTTTCTTAACAAGCTTTTTAATCCTATAAACTACAGAGTGAGTAACTTAGATGATACCAAAGATGCATGTAGCTTGAAAACTACTTTCTTGGTTCTTAATTTGTTGCCACAATGTCTTCTACGTGAAAAGCTAAGTACTGTATTTAGGATGACAGCAGGTGTTTTAATGGAAAGATGTGTATGAACAAAAAGGCTTTGCCAAAGAACAACTAAAGAGTGGTCTTGTAGGTGTCAGAAGGATGAAAATTTTAAAGAGAAAGACTAATAATTTGACATGACATTGGGAATATAGATTTGATTGAATTCCCACTAAAGGCAGTGGTAGAGTTTCATTTAAACGGGAGGTGGATTTGGCCTGCTAGAGTGTAAGCAAAATAGTGAATTTAAAATGAAGAAAAATGTGGAATAAATATCAAGGCAGGGTGGGTGGTGGGGAATAAATGAGCTGTGTGATTTACTGCAGTGTGAATCCTCACAACAAAATAAAGAAGCACACTCAGTTAAGATAATGAAAATGAGATTAAACAAAGCATTAGAAACAGTATTATAGAAAGCTTCACTTTGACAAGCAAATTGACTTGTTTTACAGGCCCTGTGCTTTTGAGACTTTTCCTTTTTTTTCTCTTGACATGTACATAAGAAATATAAAATCTTCAGATATATTGCTTAGGATATATTTTATTCTCTGTTCCTCCTCAATCCAAGATACTAAAAATCCATATTGGAGCTTTATTATCTGTCCAGTAAATCTTTCCATTACATAATTTCAGATGCACATTGAGAAAATACATTTCTTTCAAACACTCTGTTCCTTGGTTTGGTAGTCAAGTCAGCAATGCATCATGTTTTAATTAAAGAAGGGAAAACACCATATTAAACAGACATTACTTGTTTTGAATAACTTCCTCACAGCATTTTTGGAGCAGTTTTTTGAGCGAAAAAGTTCCCTTGAACTTGCATAGCAAAAAAGGAAAAGATCAAAGTAGCAGATTTGGCTCTGAAAGACACATTACTGCTGCTCCCTATATTGCAGTCTAAAGTCCTTCCTAGTTAAGGGTTAGTAAAAAAAAGTACAAGGAAACAGGCCGAAACAGATATCTTGCATTTTTTTTTACAGTCCCCAGACTGCTATACAGTTTTGGGGGTTATTCATAAGCTGCAGAGTACACTAAGTGCTTATTTGCTCATTTCCACAGAATGTAATCATGTTTTACTCCTTTATGAATACAAAGCTAAAATCATTATGGCTTATTCCATCAAATGTTATACCATCAATGGGAAAATCTTTGAGAAAGGTCGGTTGTTTGACTCTTAAGCTGCAGCATTTGCCAAGCAGTGTTTGTAGCCTGTGATATTTTCTATATAACAGGTTAAAACATACAGATAGATATTTATGTAATTATAATTTCTGTGTGTTTGGATATCCAATTTAATGATCATTAAAGTCATTCTAATGATCATTCTACTGTTAAAGTTATAAACTTCATGAGCTCAGTAAGAAAAGACAATACACAACAGATTCTGTATGTTACAAACATGTTAGTTTTCTCTCTTCTGTTGAATTTGTTGCTACTCTGAAGGCCCTTCTAGTGCATATATCACCGTTATTAAAATTAACGTAAATGACTCACAGAATCTCAGTTAATTACAGTGATACATAGAGGTTATTTTCTGTTCTAAACAATTTAATGTATCAATGGTTGCTCATGGTTGCAGCAAAACTAAGCAAAACAAAAAAAGCCACCCTCCATTTTCTCCAAAGATGGCCCTACCTACCGCTGGTTTCAATTAATGATAAATAATGGCAGAATTCTGTCCCTAAAACACTAAAATTCAACAAGGCAGTTGCAGGCTTTGCATCTACCATTAAGAAAATTATTTATTGTATGATGTATTTTGACCAGGAAGAAAAAACTTCTTCTGAATATAGTGTATAGAGGCTTATTTTTCCCTAGTTCTTCAGTAAGGCAAGATCCTATTACTATTCATTCAACATGTAAGGGTGTAGCCAAACCAATGTTTTTTCTTGTGCAGATGGGAGTGTGAAAAGAGCGCAAGTTACCTAAAATTTATCAGGTATTTGGTTTCTCACTATGGGATACATCTACTTTGCTGCTGAAGCAATATGAACATGCAGACACTAGCTTTAATCTGAGTGTCTTTTGAATCACAGCATGAAGGTGTAGACTGCAGGCAAGTGAACTTGCAAGTTCATACATACACTCTGCAGGAAAATGTGTGCAGGGAAGTCCATGTCTCCCAGACACCAGGTGTTCCACTTTCTTAAACATCCCTGTTCTTCAAATTTATTCAATGTCCCTTGTATTTACAAATGCAAAGACTGTACACAGAGCCTGAGACAACTGATTGGAAAATGAAGTAATAAGATACATATAGATGGCCAGTCACCGTCAACAAAGAGTAAAGCATGAACAACAAAAACTTTCCAACAGTGTAAGAGTAACTTTTATACTTAGTAAATATTTTTTCAAGTACACCATTGAAGAATTGTATTAAGAATAAAAAAATTTCAACTGCTTTGCAAATAAATTATAGAGTCCAAATATGCCCAAACCATTATTTCTTGTACATTTTTGTCTTGCTGTATGCAGCAATGTCATTACCAGTGAAGCCCTGCAAGAGTTTAGAGTGAATAGAGATAAAGAAAGCAAATGGATTGTGACAGCCATGTAATCCAGTGTCTGATTGCTCTTATACATGTCACTGGTGAAACACACAACTCTTCCTTCAGCCTATGTGAGGGTCTACAGTACTCAGACTCATTCAGTCTATAGTGGTTCATGCAGAGAAACAATTTCTTGAAGGAATACTTTGCTGAGATCATGCTCTCTGGAAATGGTTTGACATCACTATTCCTCATCATTAAAAATACATCTGCAAGCTTGAGGTACAAATACGAGTTAGGAACTGCTCAAAAAGAAACAAACCTAAAACTTTTCACCATGAGCTGAAAAAGCAGAACTTTTTTTTTTTCATATTTTTCAAAAATGTTTGATCCAAACTCTTGATCACATTCTAGCACTGATCCCTGTGAAACTGTAGTTAAATATTTTCCAAGAGAATCTGCCACCGGTTCTGTTTATGTTCTTTTAATTGTGTCTTGTTTCAGTTTCTCTTTTATTGACAAACTCTACTTTAAATTCCAGTAATGTTAGCCTACTCTTTTTTTAGAATTCATTCAGTATAGTCTTAGCGTTTGAGAAATTTATATTTATAACAATTTTTTTCAGACCCTTCTTTTGCTCTTAGCTTTTATCATCACTTATGAGAATTTAATGACTAGCCAGTCTCTTACTTGTTCAATTGCTGTTTGCATTTCTGTTTCTTCTCCAAAGCAATTACAAGAGATTAGACAAAATCCATGTAAACTACTCCTGCTACTTTTTGAATTGTCAGCAGCAGACAATAGCAAGTTTTGGGGTTTTGAAAAGTGATTTGGTGTGCAGGATGGAGCTGGTTCTTTAAAGTATTATACCATGCCTATTAACTTTGTATTCTTTCAAATTCAGTGTAGTTCACTTAGTGTAAAACTGGAGGAAGAAAGTGAAAAGCAAGTTCCAATATTTGTAGGGATTAGTATGTCTACCTCATTTTGTAATTTATTATGTTGCATAAGCGACAGAAAAGATTAATCTTCATGAGAAGATGGCAGCTTCACTTCTTTGCACATGAACTAGTGATCTTTAAACACCTTCAAGCTGAAGTTTTCTTTTCCTGGAAAATTTCATCATCATTACCATTAGTCATTTTACAAATGTAAAACAAACCACAAAATATTGCTTCATCCTATTTCCTATTAAAAAAGCCCACAAACCAACCAACAACTGTTATCATAAAGTTTTCTTTGCAGTATGACCTTTACTTCCAACCTAGGAAACTAAATTTTAGATCTGTATTTGTGTGCATATTGTTTTTCTGTTCCTGGTAGCATAACACTCCTAGCAGTAATAGGGTTTGTGATTACGTTTTGAGGTCCTTAGTCTCTTATATTGGCTTCCATTTCTATTAAATAATATATTTTGGGTGGGTTTTATAGCTCGGTGATGAAACAGTCTCATAACAGCTTTTTTTTTTTCTTTTTACAAAATAACTCAGCTTGAGAATTGTACTCTTCTTAACCATACTTTTTAAACTCATATAATCATTATGTTACACCTTGCATGTTGCAAAATTACTATTTTTCTAAATACTAGATTTTTAAAAAACAAATCTAGACTCAAATAACAGGTTAATTTTCCAAATAAATAGTGTTAACAAAACATCCAGATCTTGTTTTCAGTATTCTTCACATCTGGCAGTGTGTTTGGTGCTGAGTGTTTAACATTTTACATCAATGTCCACAGTGCCAAAAATACAGAACACTTCAATATTAGATATAATTCCACAAATGCTTGTCTCACTACTCTAACACAAACATTTCCATTGAATAAAATAAGATTACTAATATGAAAATTGATAAATAAAGGAAAATTTATAAATAGTTGAGCAAAAGTAACACTCAGGTGTTCACTGGAGAGAGCGGACAGGAAGGTAAAATCAGGTTTGGTTTTGTTTTATAGTATGGCAAGTACAATACTCAGGAAAACAATAACTACATTTAGTTAGCATCTGAGGTAAGTGTAACCGTTATTCTCACTTTTTCAGATGAGCAAACGTAGAATTTAGGTCACTGCCCAGTCCTAACGAAGAGATCTCTGACATAGCTGGCTGCACACACCACATCACCTGCTCTGACAACCTAGCAGCAGGACAATTCCTGCTCTTGCTGCACGTCACTGCTCTCTAGACAAGCAAGGCTGTTGTGCACAGGCTCTGCAATGGTCAGTGACACACTTCATACAAGGACGAGCAGTAAGAGGCTCCCAAGCAGGTGTTATGTGAATGCCTTCTGTATCAGAAGGGTTACAGACATGCTCCACCCTCCATGCTATGTTTATTATCCATTAGTCCATTAGGATCTCCCTGATCTCAGAGAATGACCCAAGTTAACATTCATCTTGCTGTCCCCAGCAATTTCTCACCACTATCGCTAGCCCATTCCCCCTCAGCAGTCAACCCGTTATGAGTCTCACTCCAAAAAACTCTACTGTCTCCATAAAATCCATCAGGAGCCTGGGAATCTTGCTCAGGGCATGGAGCAGCTACAGGGAGCAGATGCCTAACTGTTATGTGCTGCAGTTTTTGGTGTTGCACATAAGTGCCTTGGTGTATCTAGCTGCTCTTGATTAATTTAGCTTTATTCCAGTGCTTATTTAATAGAGATTTTATTATGAACAGAAGGAATCAGATTTGGAAATTAAGTTTCTTCCTATGACAATCTTTGTGTGCATAGAAAAAAATTGACAAAGAAAAAAAGTAATGTCTTACACTTAGCACATCTAGACTGTATAGTACATTTTCTTTGACCATTAAAACTTTTCAATGAATTATACGTATAGTAGTTAAACCACTTCAGGATCTCCATTGGAACCAGCCCTCCAGAAAACAGTAACAATGGAGCTTCCCTAGCTTCATATCATTGCATACAAACAATCAAGACAGGAGTGCTTAGTAATGTGGAATATACAGTGTTTGTCTCAATATGCACTCAGTTCAGATTTTAAGAACAGAAGATGCAAAGTAGAAAGGAGTATGTTTGGAAATAACCTCTGTTCAGCATGAAAATAACCTAATAGCATGCATGAAATTTCAGCCACACCTTTAAATCCATAAGATTCAACCCGTTCCCATAGACCAAGAACCATGGAAGTTAATTGTTGATATAAAATAAGCAGAAGCTCCCAACAGCTTTTCTCTCTTACCTCATTAAGCCCAGAGTAGACTGCACAGTCATTAAGCAAAACTGTGGGAAACACATTTTTTGTGTTGTCTGATCTGGTGATCCTCAGGTGCAGGTAATTGGCCATGTGTTTAGATTAACTCCATCCTTGCAGCTGTGCTGATAGAGCACCAGGCAGGAAGGCAAAAAGGAGCAGAGAGGTGGGAGAAAAGTCTGTTTCTCTGATGTGTTTGTTCAGGAAAGCATTCCTGCACCAGATGACACTTAAGCACATACTTAAGTTCTGGAGGGACATAATAGGGAATAGGAAATGCATTCTTAAGTGGTTTCCTGAACAGCATCCAAAACTATAGGTGAAGGCTTTTCCTGTGGTATTGTACTGCCTGCATCATTACTTGCAGCTGCTTTTCCAAGGCAGTGAAGTATCCTACATCTTCAGCCTTGCGCTGGCTTATCTGCAGCTGAGGAGCAACAAAAGTGCTGTCATTTCCAGTTTTCCTCTGAGACCTGAAGGAAGACCGAACTCCACCCAAAAGAAGTGTCTGAGGGAAGCTTCAACCAAGGAAAATATTTTATAATGTTAAATAATGCTAATCCTTTTTCATAGCTTTAGTTGCATTATGCACTTACCTAAGTGGCTGTAACTTTAGCACAAATTATGACGGGTGCAAGTGCTCACTTGCATGCTGTATTATACAAATAAATGAGGCAGGCATCTTTCTTCTTTAGATAACATCATTTAGTTCAAATATGGTAGCAGATTGCTTTTTGCTAACGAGTGCCTCTTCTAGTCCAACATGTTTATTTTAATTTATAAAAGTATTCGGGTTATTTAACATATTTTAGTTTTTGTTGTCTAAAAGGGACAAACTGTTCTGAAAAACTTCATTTACAAGATCCTTTAACTTGACTATACACAATTCACATAATGCACTGTGGCCATGAGGCTCCTATGGCCCAGACCAGTTAGGAGCAGCAGGTCACTGCAGAAAACAGTCTGAGTGTCACTGAGCTGGGTCTTTAAAATCTTTCATTGTTTTTTCCAACTAGGAATAACAGTAAAGAATCTAAGGGAGGAGATTTTTTTAAAATAGCAGCAGGCTTCTATATACATACCAGCCTAAAATGAATGCATTTTTTTTTAAGGGGTCATAATTACAGTCATGCTTGCTCTTGCTGTATTTGAAGAAAGGAGTAATCAAACACCATTTCATCTTCTGATCCTCCATCTCCCAAATCATCTTAAGGAAACTCTTTCAGACTATTTTTGACTGCACTTGTCACGGAATAAGGAGAACTGAAAAATGGTGACTTATCACAGCATGTATGCTTCCATTTACTGTAACATTTGTAGTATTTCTTGTTCTCAAAAAGGAAACAATAAACACTGTCATATATTTAACTACTATCAGTGATTTAATGCCCATTTTTTTGCATCCTCTGTTGACTGTGCTCTGCAGCGTTTCGTCACCCTAGTCTTTGCTGGAGTTAAACATACAACACAGAAGTTCAAAATGTATTGGTGTGTTACGGCTACATTAGATCATTGTACTCTAACTATCACCTGTCTTACACTGTAAGCAAGGGAGAAAATAGAAAGGATTAAACAAGTATTTTCTTCTAAGATCCTGCAATGTCTTCTGTAAAAACTGACAAAATCGCCCATGCCTATAATGATCAAATGCTATACTTATTTGATCAAAATAATTATAGGAAAACATGCCATTTAAAGTTGAAATTGTTTCAAGCACCACTTTCAAAAAGTATTATATTAAAGACAAATCAATAGTCTTTCTGCTATCTTCAGGTAAGATCTTCAAAACTTGAGATAATTGAGTATTTGGAGAACCACAAATCACATATTGATCTGAAGAATTTAGATATAACACTGTAGAAAATGTGTTCCCATCACAAATTGCCATGTGTTGACGTTGCCTCTGCCTATTTCTATGTTTCTTGGCAATTTTAGGGCTCATCTACTAGCTACAGAAATTCGCACCCAGTGGCATTGATAATACTGTGAAAGTCAGAAAATTCATAGACCTGTTTTCCATATATTGTTGTTGATGTACAAACACAGTAAGAATGAAGACTGGCTGACGTGTTATCAATGGAATTAAGGCACAACAGTACAAGGCATATGGTAGAAACCTGTGACAGCTTCCCTTATAGCTCTCTAAAGGTGAGAGAAGGAAAATAACAACAAAA
>VZTO01016839.1:0-13127 GCA_013400615.1 Syrrhaptes paradoxus | reverse complement strand
TTTTATTTTAGAGTGTCGCAGCTTTTGTGATAATAATGTGTCTTTTGGTTAGGTGAAGAGTTAACAAAATCAAAGCTTTCTGCTCCAACTAATGAGTAAGTTCAAATTTAAAATGCTATTAAATGCAGTTTTATAGGAATTTGGTCTTGTTTTGATCTACTCAAAAAAATCATTGGAATATCTATTTTAAGTCGGGTATCTATTGCATTAGAAGAGTTAAGGAGTAACTATGTAAAAATTTAGATTTCTGTTAATTTGTTTTCCCTAGGTACTGCATTTTCTTTTTTGTGATGGCTTGATATTTGTAATTACATGATTACAAAACACTTTTTAAATTAAAATCTCAGGTTTTAAATAAGACAAATTTAGTTTCTGTCATATAGTGTTGCACTGTAAAGTGGTTAAGATTACAAGCCCCAGATTTGGACAGGTCTGTAAATACTGTTTATACGTGTACACACTGAAATAAATGTATTTGAAAATTTCTATCTCTTTGAAAATGAAAAGCATTTAACTGATGTTACGAAGTACATCCACAAAGAAACTTGCACCCAGGTATTAGTTCACATAGTCTCCTTTATGTGTAAATCAGTTCCTTGACCTGCAATTTGTAAATACTTTTATTTTTAGATGCAAGGACTAACTAATAAAGAAGAATTTATCAAATTTATTTATCATATTATTATGTTTGTTATAATATCAAACTACTACTGAAGTTGTAGTTTGATTTTTATTAGTATATACAGCTTTCATTTATATTCCAATTGTAACTCTTAATATAGAAAGGGGAACAGTGACCTCCTGGCGTGGGATCCACTCTTCAGCAGTTCTCTTGAATCTTCCTCATCAGCTTCCTTGGCATCCTCATCCTCCTCAGGTAAAATATTTTGTAGTAGAAAATGTTTTCTATTATTATAATAGGCCTTGCTTCTTTGTTCACAATCATGGTGTTCTGTTTTTCTCTCTACTTGATTAGGAACAGATTGAGGAACAGTAAGGAAGAGTACATGTATCCATAGGGTAATTCTGCACAACTAGTGTTAATTCTTGGCCTTAATGGTGTCCTTTTACCAGCAACCAGCATTGCTACATATCCCATCGGGTTTTAGGTGGAACTTACTCTTCCACTACAAATTCCTCTTCCTTAAAAGTTATGGTTTTTAACAAATCTCGCTTATGGAAATCATTAGATTGTCTCTTCCTCACTTAGGTAACCCATCAAGATTTTTGGCTAGTGGAGACAAATTTGTAATGTATTTAAGGATAAATTATAAATATATATTATTGTAATATGCTGAAAAGAAGTGGTGCTTTCTCAAAATAATCTGTTTCGTTAGCTTTGGTCTGGTGTCAGAGTCTGTAGAGGAAGGCAGAGGATACTTAATTTTTTGTCCTAGTGGTTGTTAGTGTGTGCAGTTGTTCATTGCTACACCCGGATGGGAAGTCAGAGCAGGCTAGGAAGCATTAATACAGTCCCTCCTGGCAGCAGAACTGTGAAAAAAATAGTCTCTGTCTGATGAGTAGTGACAGGTAATTGGGATTCATGACATTCTCTGTAGCCATATCTGGGAGGGGAGTCAACTACCAGAGCCCTTGTGCCTGAAAGAGGCTTATGCACAGAGCCCTATATTTCATTGAAATTGGTGGAATGTAGTGTCCTATGGGCATAAGTCAATTTTAGATATAAGACATCTGTGCCTTGACAAACTTTTATCTGCTAAATAATTATTTAAAGGATCGTTGTTCTAGGAGTTAAGTAAGATAATTTCATTTGTGAAATGATCCAGGGAGTTAAGTAGAAAAGTGAGTGTTGTAAAGTATAACAAATTACTAATACATTTGGGGAAAAAAAACTGGATTGATGTAGGTCATGTTGGTTTTTAAATCAAGTTCTGATGCTCACTAACCTGCAGCTTAGTTCTAAAGGCTTTAAAAAACAGCTGTGATCTGATTGTATTTTCCTTGAAATCAATGTTTTGTCTTTGACATTAAGGTTAATAGAGGTAAGCTGATGCTTAAAACTTTTGAAAATCTCAATCCAAACTTAAATTACATAAATTAGTTGTTTTTTATATGGCATATCTCCATATCATGATGTAGCAGGTCCCACAGACATTTCTTTTTACTGTTAAAACATTTCTTTAGATACTGTTTTGTAACTCTGTGTTAATCATCAAACACTTAAACTACCATGGTATTTGAGTGGACAGTGGTTTATGCCCACTGAAGTAAACTCTGGTCATCCATTAATAATCCTGCTTTATTAGAAGTTTAAGCTAACTTTGTTATGTTGAACAAACACAACAGACGTTTTTTAGACAGCTATTAGTATTGTAAAAATGCTTCTTTTTGTTTATCTTCCTTGTTTTAATCAATATGTATTTTTAAAAGAGTTTTGAACATTTCCACATTGCTTCTTGAATAGGATTTATAGTAGTATCTCAAAGCCTTTGAATTATATTTAAAATATGGTAGAAAGGAAAAGCTGTGTTAAAACTCACTTTATGTGGGCTTAGAGAATATGCTTGTTCATGACAAAACAACCACGGCAGAGAGAACACCTCTACTTTCAATCTGAACTTTTAAATTTGTTGCTCTCTTTTTCGATTCTGTACGTCACTCTTCTGTTGCTTCTAGCTTTCCCAATCTGCAAGATGTGGAGAATTTACTAATTTGTGTTTTCTGTTTCTGTTGTCATCTACTGCAACAGGCAATAGCCAAGTGCAGGGAATACTTCTGGAAAACTGCTGTTTTCTAGCATTCCGAAGACTACAGGATGAAAGAGGAAATAAACTGGCATGGGTGATGCCTAGTTACTCACTAGGTACAGGTTGATACAGACATAAGAATATCAAACGGAATCTCATGACTGCGTTGTCTTCATTCGCCTGACAGCCATTTATGTTGGGCCTTCCTGTTAACAAATGTTAAGGATAAGAGGATAAAAATGGAAAGAACAGGATAGGTTAGGTTTGATTAAAAAACTTTGAAAGCCATAAAAAGCAGAAAGCTATGGAGAGAAAACAAAAATGGAACAGGATACAGAAGGAAAAGACAAAGATGAGAGGAAGTTAAACCACAACATGGAGGAAGTTAGAAGAATAAGGAAAGTCATGAGAAGTAGGGCCCTAAGGGGAGACAAAGAAAAAATTACTCTTTGGCTTACTTAAACGGAAAGTGACATGGTTGGCAGTATGAATTAAGTACATGTGTGTATGTGGTTTTTATTTGTGAGTGGTGAGATTTTTAGCCTAGTAGATCAGTTATTTGTCATGGTGGCAAGTAATTCACATGCAGTGGATATTGAATACTTTTCTGAATAGTGACATATTTGTCTTTTCAGTGTTGGTTCTAGTTTAAATTCTTCCTTTTTCCTTCAGCTATACTAAAACAGCACAATAAGAAGTCCTCATCTGCCACTGATTTTCCTGGGTGTAGAGTACCTCAGTCTTTGCTTGTACACCAGACAGATTCTGGGTCTACAAGTCCGTCATCACCAGACCTTACCATTAGCACTTTGTGCAAATCTGGTGTTACAGCAGTGCCATCAGGGAGCACCAATACTTTATCCTGTATTTCATGGTCTCAGAGTCAGTGGATTTCATTTGCTGATGAACTTCTTACAATTAGACAAGCAAGCATAGACAAGAAGGAGCCCCAAAGATTGCATTTTAAAACTGAAAATGCCTGCATTGCCTCTTCCGCTTTGCTTGGGAATTCTTCCAACAGCTGTGCTTCTGAGGATCAAAGTGACCTTTTCAATAATACTATATGCCATGAACAATTACTCATTGAAGAAACTGGTACTGCTGCTGAAATTTCTTCTGCATCATCTTCAGCACTACTGGACTATAGTTTAGTGTCTTCTTGTGCTCATACAAATAAGGGTATGGCAAGCATGCATTGTGTCCTGCTCTTTGCTAATAACTGACTCCAAAAAGCAAGATTTTGACTCATTTTTCTTTTATTATCACTCACCCCATGTTAAAATTAATTCATCTTCTTGCTTAGAATGTACTAAACTGCTTGTTAGCAACGACTTCCTTTGAAATGAGAAGAAAAAATCAAATTATTCAATTAAAGGCATTGCTTTCTCTTAACTATGCAGAGCTTTGCTTTTCTAGAAATAGAAATGTATTTTTGTGGGATGTCAGACAGCAGTGAGATCTGAAAGACTGAGTAATTGAATTTGCAAAAACAATTCCATTCCTAAATGGTTTTGTACGGATATTTTTAAAGAAATAAAGTTAAATAAATTGGATTTAAAACTGTTTCTTTTTAACACCCTGTATTTTGAAGCATCAATTATATCATAGTAATGCTACATAGTAAGAGGGTAAAGGAAAACCTTTACCCATGAATCACTGCAGCAGACTACTCAATGTTTAGCATGCACTGTCATCTTGGGATATAATAAGAATTTTAAAGGAATGACTGATACTTTAGAAGTCAGTTTATCTGGGGACATTTGAGTTTGCAAGTCTTAAGGTGGATATGGACTGTATTAGCCTAATTTCTTTTTTCCCAAGTCAGTGATGAGAAACCTGTACTTAAATGACAGCAAAATTATGCTGAAGGCCTGAGAAAACTCCATACTTAAAAGTTGTATTTTAAATAACATTAACTTATTTAATTAAAAAAAAAATCTATGAAAGTTTGAGGGAGATAATACAATACAATAAGCTGCAATAATATAGTCATATTTTAGGATTTTGGTCTATCTGGAAGTTAATNACACCAGACAGATTCTGGGTCTACAAGTCCGTCATCACCAGACCTTACCATTAGCACTTTGTGCAAATCTGGTGTTACAGCAGTGCCATCAGGGAGCACCAATACTTTATCCTGTATTTCATGGTCTCAGAGTCAGTGGATTTCATTTGCTGATGAACTTCTTACAATTAGACAAGCAAGCATAGACAAGAAGGAGCCCCAAAGATTGCATTTTAAAACTGAAAATGCCTGCATTGCCTCTTCCGCTTTGCTTGGGAATTCTTCCAACAGCTGTGCTTCTGAGGATCAAAGTGACCTTTTCAATAATACTATATGCCATGAACAATTACTCATTGAAGAAACTGGTACTGCTGCTGAAATTTCTTCTGCATCATCTTCAGCACTACTGGACTATAGTTTAGTGTCTTCTTGTGCTCATACAAATAAGGGTATGGCAAGCATGCATTGTGTCCTGCTCTTTGCTAATAACTGACTCCAAAAAGCAAGATTTTGACTCATTTTTCTTTTATTATCACTCACCCCATGTTAAAATTAACTCATCTTCTTGCTTAGAATGTACTAAACTGCTTGTTAGCAACGACTTCCTTTGAAATGAGAAGAAAAAATCAAATTATTCAATTAAAGGCATTGCTTTCTCTTAACTATGCAGAGCTTTGCTTTTCTAGAAATAGAAATGTATTTTTGTGGGATGTCAGACAGCAGTGAGATCTGAAAGACTGAGTAATTGAATTTGCAAAAACAATTCCATTCCTAAATGGTTTTGTACGGATATTTTTAAAGAAATAAAGTTAAATAAATTGGATTTAAAACTGTTTCTTTTTAACACCCTGTATTTTGAAGCATCAATTATATCATAGTAATGCTACATAGTAAGAGGGTAAAGGAAAACCTTTACCCTTTACCCATGAATCACTGCAGCAGACTACTCAATGTTTAGCATGCACTGTCATCTTGGGATATAATAAGAATTTTAAAGGAATGACTGATACTTTAGAAGTCAGTTTATCTGGGGACATTTGAGTTTGCAAGTCTTAAGGTGGATATGGACTGTATTAGCCTAATTTCTTTTTTCCCAAGTCAGTGATGAGAAACCTGTACTTAAATGACAGCAAAATTATGCTGAAGGCCTGAGAAAACTCCATACTTAAAAGTTGTATTTTAAATAACATTAACTTATTTAATTAAAAAAAAAATCTATGAAAGTTTGAGGGAGATAATACAATACAATAAGCTGCAATAATATAGTCATATTTTAGGATTTTGGTCTATCTGGAAGTTAATTTTAAATCGGGCATACTCATTGGATGGCATCTAACATTTATTTTGAAATACAGCTCTATTTGTTCTATTCAGAAAAGTGGCTTTGTAAAAGTGGTATCTTTGTATTGCTGCCACCATCTGCTGTTTCATTTAGGTTTAGAAGGAGATGGGGGGCAGTATTTTTTTTAACTGCTTTTTACTTCTGATAATTCAGCTAAAAGATAATGAGTTAGTGTGTTCTTACAATATGTTGCACTGATGTATACTTATTGAAGTCAGTGGGATTTCAGTGGGCAAAATTTGTTGTAAAGGGAGTTACACCATTGTCAGCCAGGACCAAATATGAATTTCCATTGAATTTTCCATTTGTGGAGAGATATGAATGTCTGACCTATATTCTGAATCCATATAGATCATACACAAAAGGAAACTCGGGTAAAACCATCTTTTTACATACAAACCTCCAAGAATAGTTACTATAAAATCATTTGTTATCAATGAGAAAGCCCACGATGCCATTTTTAGAGTCACTTTTCAGGGTGTCACATGGCCCTGTTTTAAAAGCATGTATGATTAGTGGTAGATCTTACAAAATTGAGCTTCTAAAATAGGAACTTTTAATAGAAACATAGCTTCCAGTTATTCTAGTCAAGTGAATGCATATTTATGTTCAGTGTGACCTTTCTAATATTTATTTCCTTAAATATGCTTTCTTTCAGCAAGGCCCACAACTCCTCTTTCTGTAGGCACCATTGTACCTCCTCCAAGACCTGCTTCTAGACCAAAGCTGTCTACTGGGAAACTTAGTGGGATTAATGAAATAGTATGTATTTATTGTTGATTGTTTTGGTTTTTTAATTCTCCATTGTAACTTGATTTCAGATACACCATTCATTTGCACTGTTATAGTGGAGTTACCTTCCAGCCAGTGTTCAAGGAATCACATAAGCAGATTTTCACCATTTCCAGATAGGCACAGAAGTTGTTCACGATAACTATGTTACTATAACAAAATAATTCCTAAGAGAACTACAAAGGTCCAAACCATAATTTTTGCATCAGCTGAGTTTTTTTAATTGAACAAATCAATAATTGATAGTTAAAGGATAGTATGTGTATGAAACTGAAATTTTCAAAATGTGAAATAGTAATTAGTTATTAACAAAGCTGCATTGATTCAGGGATCTCACAAAGCTTTGGAGAATGAATGGTATTAAGTGCTATCAATCATATGTTGACACAAGTAGCCCCGCTGTGACTTCTCCTTGCCCTTGGTGCTGGTTGATGGAGAATGGAGGTGGCAGATTGCAGCAGCTGCCTGTCAGGATAGTGAGAGGTTGCACGCTGGTTGCATCTCTGCTCACTGCCTGTAGTGCAGGTCCACCTGCTGATAAGTAATGTGACAAAGAATGCAAATACCCAGACAGCATATCAGACCAAGCCATTGAATATTAGGATTCTTTGGGTTTCATTTGACTTACTGACTTGGAAAAATTTTACTGTGGTATGATCCTCTTATTGTCTTTCAAAGTAGCAAGATATTGTCACCATATTCTTGTTACGGACCGAAAGATTTTTTTAATTGTTTTGCATTTCTGTAAGGTCAGAATAAGGTGAGCATAGGGTTCACTTTGAGATTCTTTTCTCATTCCAATAGAAAATTGTAGACCAAGGAATCTGTATGTCATCATAATTAAAGAGAAGAATTTAGCTGGTACTCTTCTGCTGTAATGTATGGTTCGGCACAAAGCTATGTTCATTTTATACTGTTGTTTTAGAAATTGGCTATTACCTGGATACAAGTGAAAGATTATCAGTTGTCTTCATTATATATCAAATCCTTTTACAATTCCTATAGTTTGTATAAAAGCCACATACACAGCAACAAGTGTGACAGAACCGAAATAAGTTACCCAGCCAAAGTAGATGCTTCAGGGGTTCCAGTACCTTTTAGATAGGTTAATCCCAAAATGATCATTAGTTAGTTTATGATTCATTTAACTATTAATTTATTAAAAACATCCAGAGATTTAGGATGGAAGGGATTTTTTAAGATCTCTAGGCCAACTTCAAAAATTGCAAAATTGCATCAGGTTGCTCGGAAATATATTGAGTTTTGAAAATCTCCAGAGAGGGAGATCTTGAATCTCTTTGGGCAACTGAAGTTCAGCTGAAATTTCCTTTGCTGTAGCTCTGCACCTCTGAGAAGAGCCTGACTCCGGCCTTCTTTGTTACCCCTTTTTAGCTAGTGCAAGACTGCTAGTAGATCCCTCCTTAGGCTTCTGCTTTCCAGGGTGGACAAACCCAGGTCCTTCAGCCTGTGCCTCTCTCTCATGTACTGGAGTCCCAGCTATTTTAGTTGCCCTCTGCTGGACTCATTTCCAGTTTGTTAGTAGCTCTGTAAATCCACATTTGCTGCACACATACACAGCGTTGTAGTCTTAGGTTCTGCTAGTATAGCACTATTATTGACAGGCTGTTACATAATCAAATATATTAGACTTAAATACCCAGACAGAAAATTAATAATGATAATCTATGAAATAAATTAATTTATTCCAATGGAAAATTTTACACTAAATACTAGGGTAGATAAAGCATTAAAGGAACTGTGTTGACAAACACCAGGAAATTGACTGGAGGCATGAAATGAAGAACTGTTCTATTTACAGTCTTTTTTCATCTTTTTAAAACCACTTTGTGTAATACTCTTGTAATCAATTTTTTACAGCCTAGGCCATTTAGCCCTCCATTGACCTCTAACTCAAGTCTACCACCTGCTGCTCCTTTGGCACGTGCAGAGAGCATTTCCTCAATATCCTCTTCTGCTTCCCTCAGTGCAGCAAACACACCTACTGTTGGTAAGTTAAATTAATAATTTTAACTTATTTTAGAAATAGCATAATTCTGCCACTACATTCCACTGCTAGGAAGACCATTCACTGCAGTTAGTGGTTCCATATGTGAGTCCAGTCTAGGTATTTCAAGCATCCTTTGCAATACTTGCTTCTAAACACACTGAGAGACAAGACAGTGGATTTAATTAGATTAGACCATAGATCAAATTATGGCGTGTTCTTTAGGGAAATATTTTTTAAAATTGTTATTCTGTGAATTCATATTTGGTATGCTTGTATACCCATTCATGTTGTGGTTTAAACCCAGTCGGCAGCCAAAAGCACCACACAGCTGCTTGCTCATTCTGCCTCTGGTGGAATGGGAGAGAGAATTGGAGAGGTAATGGTAAGGAGACTCATGGGTTGAGATAAGAACAATTTAATAATTGAAATAAAATTAAAAATTATAATGATAATAATAATTGAATATTCAAATAAGTGATACACAGTACAACTTGTCACCACTTGCTGATCAAGGCCCCGCCCGTTCCCAGCTGACGATCTCAGAGCAGAGACAGTCCAGAAACCATGATCCCTGAAGAGAGAGAGAGAGAGAGACAGACAGCTGCCCAGCTACCTCTCATTTATATACTGAGTATTATCTTGGATGATATAGAATATCCCATTGGCTATTAAGATCTGTTGTTCTGGCTGTGCTCCCTTCCAGTTTCTTGTGCACCTGCACACTAGCATAACAGGGGAAGCTGGAAAACTCCTTGGCTTAATGTAAGCATTGCCTAGCAACAACTAAAACATCAGTGTGTTATCAACATTATTCTCAGCACAAATACAAAACATAGTCTCAAACTAGCTACTATGAAGAAAAGTAACTCTATCCCAGCCAAACCCAGCACAATTCATCAAGCACAGTATTATCATCTATTTGTTCAGAAGGTGTTATTCTTTAGGTGCAGAAATTTGTTGGGATACTGATAGATTTGAATGAATATAAATGCTCACAAAATTGAGTTATTTTATGTTCTTTTTATTTTTGTTTGCTATCCTGTAATTGCAGTTTCCAAAAAAAATGCAACTAATGCATCTTTTTCTTCAACTTAGTGTATTATATAAACTAAACAGAAGTATTTACTAAAAGCAAAACAGACAAACAAAAAATATGAAGATGACAAAAAATATGAAGATGAAAAGCAAATTGGTCTTCCTGTGTTGCCACTAATTTCAGAAGGTTTTCTCATATTTTCAAATGAAGGTCATTCAGTTTTGATGTTTGGTTATAACAAATGAAAAGGAAACTTATTAGGGGATTTGTGTGGGGTTTTTTGAGGCATTTTGACTTGTTTCTTTAGCAGAATTGAAGTATTTTATTCCTGAACCCTATTACCACTTTAGTCCCAAGTTAAATCACATTCTTAAGTTAACCCTTAGTTGTCTATGAATATTACTGGTGCCAAGGATTCCTCACCCAGGCTCAGCAGCACAGGAGAGCATCTGCACAGCTTGTAGTGGGAGTTCTGCACAGGAAGCAGTGCAACTGTTTCCAGCCTGTGCAGGACGAAAGCTAGTAAGCTCTGTCCAGCCTTAACTGCTACAGCTCACTGTCCACGCATCACAGAAAGATAACTGATATTTTGATTGCCAAAGTTCTTCCAGGCTCACTTCCTCAGCCCTCAGCACTGGTGCCAAGGAACCAAAAGTTGGCGGCAGCAGCATCAGTAGTCCTAGCTCTGAGTGTGTATGTTGTTGGAGACAGTGGTGGAATGAAATCATGAGGCGAGGGAGGAGGTAAGGAAGTGTGTGCTGACACCAAATTTTGTC
Source organism: Syrrhaptes paradoxus (assembly GCA_013400615.1). Classification (NCBI taxonomy): domain Eukaryota; kingdom Metazoa; phylum Chordata; class Aves; order Pterocliformes; family Pteroclidae; genus Syrrhaptes; species Syrrhaptes paradoxus. The sequence continues at coordinate 2,460 of VZTO01016839.1, read as the reverse complement.
ATGGTTGTTAACCTGGCCTAGCAAAAATAAGGCCAGTTCCATCTGCACTGACAATATGAATTAAATAGTCTTGGAGAGCTGGAAAGAATAGTGCAGACGGCTGAATGACCTTGGGCATGATTATATAGTTTGCACTACTGTATTCTTTTGACTTTTGCACAATCCAGAGTTTCCCTTACCCCATTTGTTCTGAATAATGGAGAGTTGACTCTAATTATCTTCTTCCAAGTGAACTTTAAGGCCTGCATAATAGAATGTTTCTTTTATGCTTTAGCCTTATTTCAATTTGCAAAGTATTTTATATTATTTTTTAACATCTATTTTTGTTTGAAATATTTTGTTTTCTTGCAATGTGTTGTTTCATTTAAATGTAATAGAGAATGATCTTTTCATTGGACATCTTCCTACAATTGAAAAGCTTTGTGAGACACCACCAGGTATTGTACCCAAAGCAGATTTACATGTTAACTAATCATCCTAATACACTATACCTAATAAAATGTTATTTCTTTTGAAACAAGTTTCTCCATCTATTTCTGATATCTGGCAAATAAGTAGCTTGAAAGCTCAACTACTTAAGAAGTTATTTGTTGCTGAAATCACCAAAACTTGATATAACTGCTTTTATATAACATAATCTCCTGTCTATCCCCCTCAGCCCCAAACAAGCTGAAACTTGGGCTTTCTTCTTCAGTTTGTTATTACTACTTTCCTTCAAGTAAAGATAATACATTTTTACTTTGACAATCATTATTCTTATACAACAAATAGGTTAAAATGTTCCTATACTTACATACAATACAGATCTTTGAATATACACTTAATAAGGCTATTTTTTTAAGAAATAAATTTTATTTTCATGACAGGTGTTTAGCCAGTATTCAAATTGTCTGAATCTTTGTTCCTAAACCGAACTAAAACTATTTGATCAGGTTTATTTATTTGCCATTTTATGACCAGTGATGCAGTCTTTTATTCTGCAGTTTGGCAACCTCCTTGCGTGTGTCAGTGCAACTGTTTACATGGTTGTGTCACTAGCTCTTGTGTCAGCACAGCTCAGGAGCTGTTAATGATGGTTGGGACAGAGGCAGGTGCTAGGGCATCTAAGCCAGCTTTGCTGACACTGCCAGAGGTGTTAGAACTGAACCCTTGAGCTGGGCTGCAGCCTGAGATGCAGCAAGGCTGCCTTGGCACAGCTCTGTGATGTCCCATCCCTCTGGGAGCTTGCAGCAGGTGTGGAATGCCCTGAAGCTGGATATCACTGCGTTGCATTGTATTTTCAGCAACAAGGCAACAAAACAATGACTTCCAGACTTAGGTTAAGCAGTTATATTTGTTTCAATTTACTGTTTTTTAGGAGAACACATAGATTTTTATGAATAAGAGAGAAGCTATCACATTTGTAGTTCCTCAAATACATCTCAGAGAGATGTATAAACATATATACATTTGCTTTGGTGTTCCCCCCAAAAAAAGTAAAAATAGAGTTATTATTCATAATAAATTTCACTATTTAGCCAAAAAATCAGTATTTGTCTTTTACCAATAGGAATATCATTTGCATATTTGCATTACTCTGCATGACTTTCAAATATCATAGGCTCATAGAATGGTTTGAGTTGGAAAGGACTTTAGAGATCATCCAGTTCCAACTCCCCTACTATAGGCAGGGACATCTTCAACTAGATGAGGTTGCTCAGAGCTCCATCCAACCTGACTTTGAATGTTTACAGGGATGGGGCATCTATCACCTCTCTGGGCAACCTGTGTCAGTGTTTCGCCACCCTCACAGTTTCCTGTGGAATATTTTCATATTTCTTCCTAATATCTAATGTAAATCTATCCTCTTTCCGCTTCAAACCTTTACTCCTCATCACTACCCTCCCTGATAAAGAGTCCCTGTATATCTCTGCTGTAGGCCCCTCTTAAGTATTTAATCAAACAGCATTTCTGGTTGTTGTTAACTCATTGTTTTATTGTACATTTGCTTCTTGAAATAATGATTTCTGGGTTCCTGAGACTACTGAGAATCACTGCTTTTACTGATAGTTTTCAGGCAAAGAAAGAAAACTTTGGAAACATAACCCATTTATTTTCTGGAAGAAAAAATAAAAACAACCTCCTATTCATATTGAAAAAATAAATCATGTTTTGTAGCCAGCATCATAACATTCTTTTCATCTAAGAATTTTTGGTTTTGAACACTTGTGACTAGAGTATCACTTTTGATCTAAGGAGGCATAAATGTTGCACTAAGATTTTTTTTCATGGTGCTAAGAATTATTCTGAACATTTTACTACCTTAGGCAAGAAATCATGATGGAGCGTGATGTATGAGGTAGCAGAATTAGACCAGCTTCTGTCTTTTACTCTCTTTTTATTACTACTTCTTTCACTTATCTCTGAATGTAAGGTCTAGTAAAGTTAAGAACAAGGTCCCAACTTAAGTGCTACTATACG